>APFE031667955.1:1975-32053 GCA_000404065.3 Pinus taeda
TGAGATATAGTGTTTTCATTGGATTGCTTCCCTGAATGCTGCGATTTCCTTTAGCAGGGAGGAAGTCAATTTTCTTTCCTTAAGAAAGTTCTGGAAGACAATAATAGAGCTTCTTTGGTAATCGTTGTTTTTACAGGGACTCCTCATTTTGTCATTGATGCCTTTCATTGTACTGACGTAAAACAATTGCTTCGCTAAGATTGCTTTCTTCAATTTTTGGTGTTGAAACTGATATCATATCTGGATTAAAGTTCTATTGATAATAAAGATCAAGTTTCAAAGAAAAATATTTGTCATTCATAGAAGCAGAAGTTCAAAATCTTGATAGAGAAAAAGGTGTCTTTTGTAAACGTGAAACGTTGTTGACCAAAGCAAACTTTATTTATGGAGAAAAATACTGAACAAAGTGAGAAGCAAACATTCCCTAGGGTTCTGTAGACAAAAGGGATAAACCTAAAGGTAGTTTGCGGTATGCGAATGTGCCCCACAGACATATAAATGCAGTCTTCGACTGGTCGTGTGGGCAGAAGTTTATTTGATTATATCCGGAAAATCCATCCATGAATGAAAAGATTTCGTATATGGCGCATTCATCAATTATCTAGTTGATGAAGGGTGTAGGGTAGTTGTCCTTTGGACAAGCTTGATTTACATCCCTGTAATCAATGCACACTCTAATCGTTCCTTGCTTTTTCATCACAAGAACAATATTCGATACCCAATCAGTTAGACAAACAGGGTAAATGAAAGCAACATGTAAATTTTTTTCAACTTCTGCCTTGATGGCAGCAACTTTCTTCGGGTGAACTTGCCGAAGCCATTGTTGTACCGATTTGACATCTAGATACATCTTGATTTCATGTTCAACTATGCTTGAGTCAATGCCTAGAATTTCTTCATATGACCATGCCAAGACATCTCTAAATTCGCAAAAGAGAGCGCAATATATTTCCAGTTCTGAAGAAGAGCAAGATTTGCCAACATGAATATTCTCTACAACATTAGGTTTTGTCGAGACATTTATGGCGATAGTTTCTTCAATATTGGACAAGTTTCGCTCAGAATCTACCGTATTTACAGTATTTGATAGAAAATAAGAAACTGAAGGATGATTAAGGTCACTAGAATAATCTTCGTTGTTATCTTGAAGATGGGAACGATGGTGGTAATCTTCCCATGGTGCCTCTCCTATCATCATTGAATGAATGATTCCTTCATTTGTAGAATGTACATGCGACCAAGGATTTGAAGAGGTTCCATATTCTTGAGACCTATCTATCCAAACACTTGATGAGAGTTGATTTGGGTTTTCTGCCCAGGCCAATAAAATTGATTGCTACAAAATTTCTATTGGGCTTGGAGGCAATACTTGTCGATGATCCATGCTAAAAAAATGTTCGGAAATCTTCTGAATCTTTGTGGATATAGAAGATACCTTATTATAGGTTTCCGCCATGGCCACTTCCGCCAGATTACTTGGAGGCGGTAGGGAAAAAGTACTTATTAATGCAGGGTCTTTAAGGAGGCCTACTCCGACAGTTTGAAGTGATTGAGAGCTTCCATGGATCATTGGAATGCTTCATGTAACTTGTGAACTATTGGGGAGAAAGGTTTTTTGGTCAACGATTGTAATTCCACCTTGGAAGGGAAATGCAATCTTTCTAAAATATGTTGACACAACAACAGCCATAGCATAAATCTAGGGTCTTCCCAGTAGGATATTGTAATCGAGGTTTCCATCGATAACTTCGACGTCAATTTCTATTGTCTTGTCCCCCAGTTCAACTTGCAAGTTACTTAGAATCCCGTACAACGTGTATGTTCGTCCATCGAATGCTTTTAATGTTGTTAATGATCTTGACAAAGGTGGTGAGCCTAAAGTTTTCCAGCAACTCATTGACATAATGCAGGTAGATGCCCCCTCATCAATGATTGTTTTGATGAACAGTTTGTTGAGGGCTTTTACCTGTATGAGGAAAGTGAGTTGAGCCAGTAACTAAGGTTCATATCCTTTGTGATTAAAGGCCACAAGATTGGAATCCGTTGGGTCAATCCCACCTATTGCTGATAATAAAGCTTGCTTTTGGGAGGGGCAAATTTGCAGTACTTCAAGTGTCGACATAGCGGATGGTGATTGAGCTAGATCCTCTACTATATTATAATTTTGTGCTGCTCGAGCACGAGGATTAAATGTTGATTTATGTACTACTCCCTTTGGCGGCTTTATTGTTAGTTCAGGAATGATGGGTGGCACAACTTCCGATGAAGTTGTTGTCGAACTACTAGGTTGATCTGTAGCCTTGTTGTTCAACATCTATGGATTCCCATAATATTTATTCCTTGTTGATATCAAAGCATCATTTTGTTGTTTCGAAATGGACAACATAAGAACTTGGGATGGGTAAGCATTATCGATAGCAACCAAATTGGTTTCTGGGTTTGGAAAAGGATCAGTCAATACTACTGAGGTATTTGAATTCTTAAAGAACTTCTTGACGTCAGCTCGATGCGGACATTCTTTCGTCCAATGGCCCCCATCACATATGAGACATGGCTGAGTAGGTTTCTTTTTCCTGGTAGGGTTTTTAGAAGATTTTTCAGGAGTCGAATCTTCCTATTTCTTCTTTTTGTTTTTCCCTTTCTTCTTGCCCCCTGGTTACTTCAGTTCTTTGCCTTTGTCAGATGACACAACATTAACCTCCGAGGTAGGAAGTTTTTCATTTGCTTTTTTACTGGAAACTGCAAGGGCCTTACTAGATGGGGCCTTTTTGGTTTGCGTACTTGAGGTGCCAATCACGCCATCGCCATCATGAGCGTCCCTGTTTGATTTAGGAGGAGGAGAAACGCAAAATTCCAGTCTAGGAGCATCAAGAATTTTGTCATAGAGCATTCCAGACTGAGTATATATCAAGTCTAGATATTGTGCATGAGCAATGACTTTCTCTTCAGTGACAAATCCTCCCTTGGCCACATCATTTCTAATAGAAGGTAATAATGACTTAATAAACCATTCAGTTAGAAGCTGATTAGGAACATATGTCTTTACCATTCGACGATGATGTCGCCACTCATGAATATTATCATATATGTGAGTGGCTGTTGTCTGTTTAAAATTGGTAAGGAGCTAAGTTCCTGTTTCGTACCTTATAGGTAACTGAAAATGGGTTAAAAAGTTAGTGGCAAGGGTGTTGAAGTTATCGAATGAAGCTCTAGGCAATACGCTGTACCATTTCACCACTGGACCAGTTAGCGTTCGTTGAAAAAGTCGAAGCCTAATCGAATCATCATTGAGGGTGTTGGACGAACACCACAAATGAAAGGTCATTACATGATTCGATGGATCTTCACCCGGATTTCCATTGAATTTAGGAATATCTGATGGAAGTTTATGAGGAATCGCTGGCCACCAAGGGGCGTAAGCAATTGGATCATTTGTTAGCCGATTCAGATCTGGTAATTCTAAAGTTGCTACGAAAGGCAACTGTTGATTCAGGTTTGGTGAAGCATACCCAGGATAAGATGGGAATGCCTGAGCAGTGGGTCTTTGCATACCAGCATAATGTATTTGATGCTGATAACTTTGATAAGGTTGATGGGAATAACCATTATAATATGTTTGTTGGTAACCGTTTTGAACATACGGTTGCCCATTACTCGCAAAGCTTTGTTGTTCAGGTCCTCAGTAAGCTTGCTGGAATTGTGGTTGTTGATATTGTACCAGCCATGGTTGTTGGACCATTTGTTGTTGTCCAATACTGGATGTTTGACCAAGATGAGGGGTGATAGTACCCATTTGAGCTTGAGTCGCTTCAATTAAGGAGCCACTAATCTACGGTTGTGATTGAGTTGTGGAGATAAGAGGCTGTTGTATTACGACCTGAGAGACTTGAGGTTGACATAAAATAGGTAGTGCTTGTACTTGCGACACCGTCACAATATCCGGTGTAGTGGGAATGTTCGAAATAGGTTGATTTGGTTGCATTGAATATACAACTCTCGGTTGTTGAGGTAGTATTGGTACCCAACCACTGGATGCAATTCCAGTTTGACCCGAATTTTTTTGTGAACTCTCATATGGTTGTTCTCCCGGAGCGAACAATGAAAAGCCATACTGCCCCCCATATGGAGGCAATCTAGAGTTCAAAGGATAAATTGGTCTTTGGAGACTAGATTGCCGAAATTGATACTGATGTGAAGGATCAATTTACTGAGTCTCAACATAAGAAATTCCAGATAAGATTCTGGATGATCAAATAGGAACAGACCATGCTGTCGAAATAGTCCCTGGGTGGACTCCATCTAGCGGTTGAGAACTAGTTGGGACAGATGGTATACCAGTGAACATTGTCGGAGTAGTGGTAGGAGGTTCCGCTGCTACTATATCAGATGACAAAGTCCTAGATTTCGATGGTTGTTCAGACATATTGAGTCTACCCAAAATATTTCGTAGCGATTCAACAGGAACTTGCGATGAAGGGTGATCAAAAGAACTAATTTCTGTGGTAGAAGGATATAGGTGGATCTCAGTTTCAAAATGTAATGGGGTACTAGGTGGAAGATCCTTCACAATCTCTTCTATAGCAATCAGTCCAGGTGGAAGAGGTAGACGTCACGTCCGTAGAATATTTCCTGTGCTGAAGAAGGTATAGACTCTGCAGCGACAGATGCTGGAGGGGTGACACCTTCTACATCAACCCTAGATCGAGCTGGTTCAGGAATAGAGGTGTTTACCATTACAATAGGATCAGTTCTAATGTCCTATTGTAACTGCAGAACTTCCTCTGTAGAGATAGGGGTACCAAAAATAATTGGAGTAACTGGAGTCTCTGATGATGTTGAAACACAAGTTTCAAATAAACCAGGAGATTTCGACCCAGTTAAATGAGATCACTTGGCCCAGAATGGTTTTGTTTTTAGAGTCAAAGACGGTTGACTCGTTAGTCTCTGCAAATGACGAGGTTTTGATTGACTTTCTTCCACGATTGCGGATTACTTGATCAACTCAAAATTAAAAGGGGAAAATGTTATTCCGAATTAAATGAATTTTATGACACTTTGACACAACTTGCTTTTTCAATCTTTAAGAGTCGAGAAAAAGCTAAAGGTGACTCTAGTCGCCTTCAATTTTTAATGAGCCTGAAGTGACAAGTGCTCAGAGGGACCTTTTCTTTTAAGGAGTCGAAAAGGAATGAAAGTGACTACTCTAGAAATCTAGATAGAGGGATTACCAAATCAATTGCAAAACTGCAATACACACCTTGGTGGTAAATTAAAGAGAAATTACCAATGACTTTATGTGCGACAGTCAATATTCCCAAATGTCATGTTCAGTGCATTGTGATCGATAAGGCGGCAGACATGGCTTCCTAAGGATAAAGAATATCCTCCTACTATGGTCTCCCAATATATACTCGACAGTACAGGGAGCATAATTCCGTATTGGCACTTGTAGTATCAAAGAGGAGGAATCACCCAACCTTTGATGAAAATGATAGTTACCAGGTTTTACGACGCCAGAATACCTCTCTAGCCTAGACTTCTAGATGTTGTGCGTTAGGTTCCAAAGCATTTTTATGTTCATTGATGTTTATTTTAGAGTTGATATTTCTTAGAAGTTGGTCTTTCAAGGTTCACCGCATGATGTAGATGTAAAATTCCTAAATATGCAATCTAATATGATAAACAATCATTTGTTTTCTTTTAGTAATGAAAATCCTAGCTACTAAGGAAAGAAAAGTACGATTCTTTCATCAGAGAGCAGAGAGCACACACTAAATGCACTTTTCCTAAATCATTTTTCGCATGCAGTTTAAATGCAAATTCACATGCATGTATTTGTTTTTCTGCTTCCTTCATGTGAGAATGCCAAAAAGGAAAACTAAGTACAGATCTGAACTATTTTCTTCAAAGCGACACTTCAACAATTTCTTTTCAAAATGAAAGGAAGACTAAAATGACACTTTCAATTTCAAATGGAAAAATACTTTCAACACTTCAAATATTGACAATTCAAATCAAATACAATGGCAAAAGTAAAATCAACTATCTAAAAGAGGAAGACTTTATGACACTCTTTTTCTTGACTCCAAACGACAGTTACAACACTTTTGAATCAAAAGATGACAATTTTATTGAGCTACTCTTGACAAAGGAGGACTGTAAATGATGATAAATACATAAAAAACATTCACACTTCCTAATCAATGGAGGCTGAATAAGGTAAAGGAAGAAGGCTTCAACAATGATATACTAATCACAAGCATCAAAACTATTGAATAGAGATGAAAACAAAGAAGAAAAAACCAAATTCCAGAGAAGGAAACAGTATCATTCAGTCATCGCACCTATCCTTAAGGGAAACAGGGATGCATCTCACCTGCAACACACAGGAGGTGCGATGTATCTAGGGTGCTAGTTACAGACACTGCAATGGACTAGGGAATGGAATTGAGCTTGGTTTTTGCTCAAAATTTGCAGCTAAGTTCAGTGATTTAGGCCAAGCTATGATGGACAGTAACAATAAAGTACAAGGGTATGATATTATGAGGTTATTTAGCTACCACAAGGGCACTTAGGATGTTTGCAAGTGAGATGTTTAGTTCATAAACCAACCCAGAGATTGACTGAAGCAGTGTTGATCTACTTTGCAGTTGCATAGCAAAAGCAGTTCGAAGGCTAGTTGGCTTAACTTCAGGCTCCGTCTGTAGTTTAGAAAGAAAACAATAGTAACAAAAAAACAAACTAATCGTTCCCCAGTGGAGTCGCCATTTTGTTTCCAAGAAAACTAGTGACTTTTCGATCTTCTAGTCCCACTATGATGGGTAGCTATCTTAGAAACAAACAATTCAAAGTAACTTGTGTTTTCTTTTATGTATAATAGATAAGAGAGAAGCAGAGAGCACCAAACTATATCTTTCGCTTGGTTCCTTGCATGTTTCCTCTCTCCTTTGATAGAGATTGCCACTCCTTTCTTACTTGTCCCGCTTTAAAGAACACCTGTAGAGGCAAAGCAATAAAACACCATCAAAGCATAGAGATCAATACCATAAACAATGTAGAATCAAAAGTACATTAACCATACAATTTCATTCACAAATAGCAAGATTCACAAATGCACAAGTATATGGAGGAAAAATAAAATAACTTTGTTGATAGTATAAGTAGAAGAGAGGATTAAAGCCCAGTTGTCTAATCCGGCATCATCCTTCCAGCATGAAAGCCCTCTTCACCTCATGAAAAGCAAGATCACCCAACAATACAATGTCTCAAAGAGAAACCAACAACACTTCCTTACAAATTACAAAATTATAGCCTTTAGATCTCTGTGATGAGGGATCCATTTATAGATATTTGCAGAGGGGTGAGTCAGCTTCTGGGTTTTTGGTTAGTGTCATTTCGCTGATAGTTCTTGGTTCCACTTGGAGATTTCATGATCTCTTACTCATCCCTGGTCAGTTTCAGAGAGGCAAGTGTCATAGGAGAAGTTTCTAGAAGATTCCCTAGGTTTCCAATTAGCAAACTTCCTCTGCCATTTGTCTACTCTTGCCCATCACACCCCACAGAAGGCTATTTCAGTATGCCTCACACCTATCTAGTGTAGCAGCTAGTATGCATCACACCCTAACCATGGAGTAGTCTATATGGTCCAGTTTTGGCCAGTTCTGAGTGATTTTTTAGGTGGAACTTCTGGGAAATGATTTAATCAATGGACCATGATCCTTTAGGGTGTGAAACAAAAATTTTAGGGGTTTAAGAGCCCTTGGTTTATCGACATATGTGAAATTTGGGGTTCCAGTGCCCAAATATGTCTATAACAGGCTACTACGAGTAAGTTTATGCTAGAGTAATTAGGTTGGAGAGATTATTATTCTTGGATAGGATTGAGATCAATGGGAGGAGCTTCACAACATTAAGGCATAGGTTTTGTATCTCCTTTATGTTTCCTAAATTAATACAAACGAGCATTTCTTATCACTTAATTTTTTAATGGATTAGTTGATCAATTCCATGGATGGTTTATGTTATTAATATTTTTCCATTGGAATGATGTTATTTATATTTTTCCCCTAGAATGATGGTTGTTACTAGTCTCCTTGATCACTAGCTTTAATTATTGAATCATTTATGTTGCATATATCTTTGATCCTTTATTGTTACCATGTGTGCAGGTCTCTATTCAAGCATGGAGGAGTTCCATTGAAGCATAAAGAGGGAACTTCATCAAGCATGTCGCAATAAGGTGTGAATTTCCTTTTCTCACCTTATTAGCTTATGATTCAAGAAATGGTAGATTTAGGGAAGGAATTAGCTTGATTGTCTATTTGTTTCTAGTTTCCGTTTAGGATCTAGCGATATTGCTCTTGTGACTAAGAGGAATTTATCTACCTAAAAAATTACTGACCATACTCAGGAATGTCCTGTTCTCTTCCATACCTTTGTTTTTTATTCCCAAACTTGTTTTGATAGCTTTATCCGAGTCTTGACAAGTGAATGATCTTTCGAATTTTGTGATTTTTTTGGATACTTTTTTATTTTTTGTTTAAGTTTCTTGACCTGTGCAGTTTTTCTTTAGAAATAGAGCGCATATATGCACAGATTACCTTTAATAATAGTGTGCATGCACATTGTACTATATTGTCTACTTGCACATACTCTGAGAATTAAAGTTTGAATTTTTTGTTTCTAAGGATTCATTACATTTGTCTATGACTCTATTTAGTCTCCATGTGTTTGATCAAGTGTTGTGAAGGAGTTTTATTGAGATTTATCCATTTCCAAGGATTGAAAGGTAGGATTTATCAAGAATTTGTGTTTTGATGAGATGTGCTTCTTGTGCTCCATTGAAAACAAGAGTCATTTTTATTCTAGTACTGAAGTTTAATTAGAATTACACTTTAAATGTTGATTTCATAACATTCATTCAAGAATTTTCATTTGAAGGATTTCTTTGAGTGTTTTTAATTTGAATTCCTTTGCTCATTGCTCAAAGATTTGTCTCAGTTTCTTAACAATTTGCATGTTTTTGTTTTCTTTTTGTTGAATTATGTTTGAGTGTTAACCACCTTTGAGTGTCATTATTTTTTATCTTTGGAATTTTCACATGGTTTTCTTTATTTACACTTGACTGGTTCTTTAGTTATATTAGTGAAGGGGAATAGTCTTGTTATTCTTTCGCTGCTTTGGAATCATCTTGTGTTTTTTTTGAAGAATTCTCTTTCATAGATTGCATTTGCATGGTTAGAATTCTCATTTCATGAACAAAAATTTTACATAGATTACATTTGCATAGATTTCAATAAAATTGTGCACAAATTACATGTGCATAGTGTTCAAGAAAATTATGGATAGAATACATTGCGTGGTTTGAAACTTAGAGATTTCAATTGCATTGAAAAATTAGTAGTGGTACATTTTGGAGTTAATATTCTAAAGAATAACCTCTTGACTTAATCTTGCTAGAATTCATAAAAATCAAGAGATTAAAAATTTCATATTTGATGCATTATAGTTTTGATTCGAGTCATAATACCATTAGTTTCATGTCCATTTACCCTTTGAATAAATAACAAATTAATAATACAACGTTAATTAAAATTCATCTAGAATTTTAGATTTTTTTTTAGGGCTCTTGCCACATACAGTAGCTTAAGTGTAGGGATTTGGAATAGGGAAGGAAGTAAACTTTCAAAAGCTACAAACAAACAATAGAATCTTGAGTTAGGGAGTGAAATCCAATTATTTCAGTTTTTTTCAAGGAAACTCTTCTTATACATGAGTTAAGCACGATATCATGTCGGATATAGTGAAGTGATCATACCCACTTCATTTTCTAAGATATAGTGATTTTCATGTATAAAAATGACACCGAAAGATACTTGGCGTCACTTGAAAGTAAACCTCCAATTGATCATGTGGAGGAGCCTTCAAGGTGTGTTGGTTGCAGGAATTGCAATTAAGCAAGCTCCTTTCAACACTTAATTTTTCAACTCGGGGTTTTGTATACTTCGAGGCATAAAATAGGAAATGCTAAGAAATGCTATTAACCTTCTATAATTGTATTCCTACTTCTTAAATCAAAAATTCACAAAATCGAAAGAAAATTGATGATCAAGCGGCAATTGATACTCAAAGAAAGTCTGGTGTTGGAATAAATGAAAAGTACTTTTGAAGAAACTAAAATGGATTCTTAATTCATTTTGAACAATATTAAATAATGAAACAAACCTCTATATTTATCTTCAATGAGATAACGTGATAAATAAGTTATTCAGTGTATCTGTCTTCTTTAAAGATATTATTTCATGCACTAAACTGTTATTCGTGTACTACAACAACGTTCCTGTACCAGAATGTTGTGCCTACACTGGAATGAGGTTTAGATACCAGAAGAATGTTTCTTACTCGGATTGAAGTTCTAACCTTTTTGCAGGAGTTCTAACTCTTTGGACTAGAACATTCTAATCCTGTACCGGATTTGAGGTTCCTGCACCAGATAATCAATATTTCTTCACTTGGTTTCTAGATTACTTTCGAAAAATAAAAAGTGTGTTAAGTGAAATAGAGTGCAAAGAAAACAGAATTTGAAAGTAAATTCTCACAGGCAGAAAGATACTTCAACCAAACTTATATTCTACACAAGAAATGATTTTCAAAAGTTAAAGTAAATCTTTCTTTAAAGCATAAAACCTATTTATGTAACTATGGAAATTATCTGGTTGTGTAAACAGTCTTTTCCTGAGATAGTTGTGCATGTAATTTAGATCTTATTTTTCATGTTTTAACTAAGAAGGTTCATTTAATAATTAATTATGGAATTAAATCCTTTCTTTGAAAGTGTTCAATGCAAGCACAAACCTATAAGTTACTACAACATTTATTCTATATTCATCATAGCACAATTAAATCTTAAGTGAAACCTAAGATATTAATAATGCCCTTAGTTTAGAAACAAACAAAAATCTTGCAGGAAGGAATAAAGAACTCTTGTGAAAGGAAAGAAGTAAAATACTTACAAAACCGAACCAATGAAATCAACTTGCAAAGCCAAAAATGCACTTGTATAGACAGCGTGCTTGTATCAATCTTCCAGAAATGAAATCAAACATTAAAAACAAAGCTTATGGAAATTGAAATAAAATACTTTTAAGCCTGCCTACCACAGATCCGTAAGACAATTATTGTAAATGAAATCAAACCTTTAACCTGTGAGGAAAGTCAAAGTAAATAACAAATTTACACCTGAAATTTAAATTAAATTAACACACCTTTAAAGAAATGGAGAACGAGATTGGCTGGCTAGGCCCTGGCCAGCTAGATCGTTTCCCTGTTAAGAAATCATGAAATGCAGTTGGTCAAAGATTCCTCACAACACAAATGGAAAATGAAACTGCGTACTTGTGCATTCCTTTATATTAGTTTCGAAAGCAAAAATACATCTTGAATCTCTGATCCATCCCAAAGAGGCGATACTAAAAAATAATGACAATCTCTTAGCAAAATTTTACCACAGCATCGCTATTTAATTCCAATCAACATTTTACATTTTATACAAGCCTTCAGGCCTACATCCATAACAAAATCATAACAGTAGATTAACTAAGCCCTTCGATTGTTTACAAAATTATAATCTAAGATATCTGGCTGAGGTCATGATCTTCAATCCACGGATTTCTCTCCGCTCAAAGCCCAACTCAAGGTCAATTGAACCTTTACCAAAGATACACATTGGTTTGTGAGTTGGGAAAAGAGTGTAGGGATCCACCAGCTGGTGCAAGAATCCTACCTGCACTCGCCCATTCTATCACGATGATCAAAACATTTGTTTATCAAATACTTTAGGAATGACAAATATTAGTTGCAAGGATAATTAAAGGTATAAAATCCATAAATAAATAATTAAGCCCATGATAAGCCTTTAAATAAGAAAATACAAAGAGGGTGTAGGAAAGTTCATGACTTTAGAAAAGGGTAAAGGAATCAATAGGTTCTTAAGTTAAAACAGAGGTTTATGTCATGTGTCTAGAGTAGGATAGAGGCTAAAAAATAAGAAAATTTATCCTATCAACATCCTCCCAACCCTATTTTGTTGTGTGTCCTCACACAACCTTTACTTACTACAAAAAGACCAAAACAAGGGAGCCTTCTTTCAGTCCAGTATTTGTATGCTAATTCCTACTTCCACTGTCTTCCTCTTCTTACCTTGAGCCTTCTTGAGTCATTTGTTCACCTTTCTAAGATGACCGTAACACTTTAATGCTCAGAATTTCCATATCTTCACATGGAATTTTTGCTCCTTCACTTCACCTTCTAGCTCTGTGTTCTTCTATTTCTGCACCATCCCTTATACTTTCAAATTTTGGTTCAGTACCTTCATCCCATAGATATGTTTCTTAAGCTCTTCTATCAGACTATTCAAATGGAGAGTGGGGTCTTCCTTAAATAATTCTTCTTGTGCAGGAGTTCTCTCGACAGTTGACTCTAGACCAGTGCCAACATCACCAAGGTCGATATCACCCTAGTCATTAACCTCTTGCATTTCAATATCATGAAGGGTTTCATTACCCTGCAATTCAACATCCATTGGATCCTCTTTCAGGCCTTTATCTGCACTTGCACTAGGTCTCGGTGTCATTTGCTTTTCTTCATTTTTCCAAGAAAAAACGACAAGGGTCTGATGTCTTCTTCATCAATATTCCCCTTGCTAATCACTCTATGGGCCATAGCATTCGAAAGCACTGTAAGGTTGTCTACGGCTGGTGAAGGAGGCGGGGAGTCATCCAAATTGATTGGGGAAGTCGATTGAATGTTCGCTTCCTTCAAGGAGGCAATCCTCTTAACCAAGCTTCAAGTCCTCCTTTTTGATGTAGATGGGGTTTTAAAAATGAGCTCTCACTCCTCTTCCTATACTAACTCTACTATGTTATTAGTCTTGGTAGGGCACAGGGTTAGGGTTTCACATTTCCCCTTATTGCTTGCACTCTTTTTTGTAACTCTCTCAAAAATACTTGGGAGGTCACATTCTTGACCTCCAACTCCTTCTTAACTAAAATTGCAATCAACCCATGATGTTATAACTTTCATGCGACTTAGCTCATCTTACCTTTCTGAACTCCTTTTGACATTTTCTTCAAGCTTCTTAGCAGAAAATAAGGGAAATTGATAAGCTTACCTAACTCAAAATGTAGAAACAGATAAATATGATACAAGAAGGTCAATGAGTAGCAACCCTCATAGGTGAGGAAATTCTATAATATGTAGACCAGGTCTTTCCACATTCCTTGCATGGCATGGTGTGGCAGTCCTTTGTTCCAATCCACTTTTTGTTTTCTGCCAACCACAAACCCGTGCCGCTTTTTCTTCTTCATATTCTCCTTTTTGAACCACTACTCACCTTTTGCTAGTAATCTTGTTGCTTGTGATATAGACTTTTCCTTTACTTCAAATTATAGTGATCTAACCTTAGCTTGGCTCCAATCAAAGGTTCGAGAAAATTCTAATGCCATGGCTGAGTCAAAGCCATTAAATTTTATCAGAAACGGGAGGAACCTGAATTCTTGAAATAGTGGAAGATTATTCTAGTATTTAGCCATTTTCTCTAACTCTTTCATGGAATAAGGTTCATTTCTCATGAGTGCCATCCTTAATTCATTGAACTTTGTCTAAAACTTTTTAGAAAGATCACATAGCTCGGATTTAGGAGCTCTATCTAAAGGAAACATTGTGATAACTGAGTTATCCAACCACCACTATATTGGCCACCTCCTAACGGTCATGGTCCATCATTAAATGTAGGCCTTGGGACAAATGCAATACAGATAGGTTGTGGTACAGGCAGAGATGATCATTAGTGAAGGCGATGGTTAAGGTGCCATGATTAATATGACAATCATGCACAATATGGTATGAGGTCGGGTCGTCATTAACTGGTAACAAGATTATTTTTTCAAAAAGGTAAGTATGGGATGACAGGTTAAATCATAAACATCCCACAATCACTTCATTATTTCACACAAGGTGTACATGCTTCTTTTAAAAAAAATAAGATTTCATAACATAACTATCCATGTAATTATAATATTTCCTTCCTATTTTATCATATGATAAAACAAAGCTTAATCATAATAATAAATTTATTGAATTCTATCAATCTCGAAGTGGTCCAGTCATTTGGCCTACACACAATTTTCATGAAACAATAATAATCTTTCTAGATGCACAATCTTGCACCAGGTATTCCTACACCATATTACAAAAATTTTCACTAAAGACCATTGTTCCTGCACTAGGCCATGTACTTTTGTACTCGTAAGTGCTCAGTAGTGTGGATACCTGCCCTAAACATTTCGGCACTCCAATAGTCCTACACCAAACATTCCTACACTAAACATTCTTGCACTAAAAATATATACTTGCACGAGGGATATTGTGGCCAAAATTTTCCGATAAAATTCGAAGGCTGGATTCTGAAGGATTTTTTGAATCATAAAGGAGGTTTTATTCGTCATCTTTTCTATATCAATACATGCTTTTTGATCTGCTTCATAAGCTTGAATCAGATTTTGCAATATCATACATGAGGGAGAAAAGAAGTGGGAAAGGGGGTAAATTTTCAAAATGGGAAGGAAATTATGACAGGGAATTCAAGAGTGAGACTAGCAAGAGGGACATATCAAAAAAGGTATCTAACAAAAAAAATTCAAGGAAAAAATAGGGAAGAACGAAATCAGATAGGGACAATTTTCATGTGAATAAAGGGGTGGTAAACTTTATGGGATAAAAAGAAGAAAAATAGAGAGAATTTTATGAAATTGGAAATAGAAGAAGGGCGAAATTTACCTCTAAAATTTGCCTGGATAGTGCTGAACCAAAAGTAAATGAAGTGGGAGTTGATTGTTGCTTACATAAAAATTTCCGTGTCAGTTGTCCCAAACTTGGATAAGGGCTCAATTCTTTCACTTAAAAAATGACTTCTTCTTGGTGACAATTAGTACATATAAATATCAAGCAACATTCCCATTTTATTACAATTTCAATCTTTCTGCTAGCATGCTAGTTCTTAGGTTGATCCTTCTCTGACCATGTCAACGAAGTGATTTTCACAATCACGGGAAATATTTTTTTTTTTTGTTTTATTTTTAGTTTTTGTCATTTATTTCTCTTTACTATTTTTTTTTTAAATAGAAAATAAAATCTTCTATATGTTGTCATGGTCACCTACCATCTCTAGCTCGGGTTGATGCTGCACTTGCTGCATGGAGTCCTCCTTTATGAGGGGCTGAATATATACCTTGAATCTATTCCCATTAACAAGGAATACTGAATTTTTCCCATCAATAGTTTTGATATCTACAACCCAATTCTCAAAAATTTTGACTACTTCATAAGGTCCTACCTAGTGTGTATAGAATTTTCCTGTGAAATGTTTAAACCTAGAGTCATAAAGAAGTACCCAATTGCCTGGTTGGAACTGCTTCTTCTTGATAGAATTGTCATGCCACTTTTTGCGTCGCTTCTGTAATAACATGTTTTTTTAAACACCGTCTCTTTGAAATTCATCTAACTCATTTAACTGTAATAGATGTTGTTGTTGTGCTTCTAAGAGATCTAATCCCAACTAAACTACTATTCGAAAGGTTTTTATCTAGAAATCTATCGGCAAAACAACTTGTTTACTGTATACCAGCTCATATGGGGTATGTCCTGTGCTACTCTGCCTAGTGGTTCGATAAGCCCATAAGGCTTTAGGTAACTGGTTGGCCCAATCCTTCTAATGTAGATTTACTATTTTGGTGAGGATGGATTCGATCACCTTGTTGGTAGACTCCACCTGGCTGTTTTCTTGTGGGTGATACAGAGTGGAATTTCTATGCTGAATTTTGTATTGATCCATGACTTCCTGTTCCAGATTAGAAATAAACTGTGGTCCATTCTCAGTAACAATCTCTCTAGGAACACCAAATCTAGTAAATATTTCAACAAATAAAAATTCCACAACAACTTTTTCTGTAGCAAAAAAAACAGGTTTAGCCCCTGCCCATTTTGTAACAAAATCAGTGCAAACCAATATATACTTTTTACTCATAGATGTCAGATTTATTGGTCCCACAAAATCAATAGCCCATTTTTCAGAGGGCCCAACCATAACTTGAGGATATAA
This sequence comes from Pinus taeda, assembly GCA_000404065.3. Lineage (NCBI taxonomy): Eukaryota > Viridiplantae > Streptophyta > Pinopsida > Pinales > Pinaceae > Pinus > Pinus taeda. Next base: position 18,132 of record APFE031667955.1, read on the forward strand.
AGGAATTTCATTGCATTGAACAAGCTGACCCATTTGCTAACAGTTATCACATCGCTTGACATACTGTTTGGAATCCTTAAAAAAAGAAGGCCAAAAGTATCCAGCGCGTAAGATTTTATATGCAATTCATTTATCAGTGAAGTCACCACCACAAGGCTCATCATGGTAATCTTTTAGTATACCAAACACTTCTTCCTCTTTTACACATCTATGAATCATAAGATCTGGTCTAGTGTAGAAGAGATCTCCCTGGACCTAAGAATATGCAATGCTTTTTAATATGATATTCTGCTTTTCACAAGCAGATAAGTGAGGTGGTGTTTCTCTAGTTACTAAATAGTTATCTATGTCAGCAAACCATGGATACTTTGTTGATATAGCAAAAATATGTTCATAAGGGAAATCATCATCAACAAGAATTACTTCATGAGGATAATTCAATCTAGAAAGATAGTCATCTACAACATTATATTTTCCTGGTTTATCAAAAATACTAACATTAAATTCATGTAACAAAGGTGGCCACCTAATCACTCTACCACTAGTCAGTGGTTTATTCATTAAATATTTTATCACAAAATGATTGGTATGCCCAAATACCTCATATCCTGTGATGTAGTTTCTAAATTTATTGAAGGCAAAAGTTACGACCAAAAACCCTTTCTCGGTCATTGTATAGTTTAATTCAGTGGGTGACAAATTTTTAATGATGAAGTAAATAGCATAGAATTGTTTGTTTTCTTCTCGTCCTAAATATGCGCCAATGGCAGTATATAAGGCATTAAAGAAAATTTGGAATGGAAGGGATGAGTTGGAACCTCTCAAAACTGGTGTCTACACTAAGTTTTCCTTTAATGTCTCAAAATACTATTGGCAAGCCGCCGATGAGAGAAACTCACTATCCTTAGCTAACAATCAGAAAAGGAGGGTAGCTATCCTAGAAAATTTCTCAATGAATCTCCTATAATAGCTCGCATGTCCCAGGAATCCTCTTACTTCCCTTTGTGTTTTGGGTACAGGAAGACAAAAGATAACTGCTATTTTTCCTGGGTCTACCTAGATACCTTTTTTGAAAACCAAATGTCCATGGAATACTCTTGATTTTCACATTAATCTATAGTTCTTATCACTCAAAGCAAGGTGAGCCTCTTGGCAACATAAAAACACTTTTTCTAAGTTTTTGAGGGCTTCCTGAAATGAGTTACCAAACATTGAAAAATAATCCATATAGACCTCGATACACTCGAGATCAACAAAAATGGTAAGTACCACCCTTTGAAAGGTGGTTGGGGCATTACATTGTCCAAAGGGAAGCACTCGATAAGAAAATGTACGCGATCGACATGTAAAGGTGGTCTTATCTTGATCTGTGGGTGCAATCTGTATTTGGTTGTACCCACTGAAGCCATCTCAAAATGAAAAGTACTTTTTACTAGCAAGGGTATCTAGCACTTGATCAATAAAAGGAAGGGGAAAGTGATCCTTGAGAGTAGCTTTATCAATTTCTCGATAATTAATGTAGATGCACCATCTCCCATATCTTTTCAGGACTATTACCAACTGGGAGACCCACTAGCTATCAGATATAGGATATATAAAGTTAGCATATATGAGTTTTTTAATTCTTCTTTCACAACATCTCTTAGCACAGGGTTCATGTGCCTTTGGGGTTGACGAATAGGTCAAGCTCCCTCTTGAATATAAATATGGTTAGTATAGGTTTTAGGAGGTATGCCTTTCATGTCCTCATAACTCCATGGGTTGTTTTTGTTTTTATGGTTTAACTGCCCTTCCCAATCTCAATTGAAGCTCATGTATCCCAACTAGAAAGGTTTGATGAATAGGAGAAGGGGGTGGTTTAACAAAACAGATTGATTGCACCACCTTATTATTAGGATTTGGTATCAATTGAGCAGGCAGTTGGGGTGGTCAAAAAGGTTTTGGTAAAGGTAATGGTGGCATTGGTTGACTTTGCTAAGGTGAGGGAGGGAAGGATGGATGTGACATATTGTGAGGTGCATATGTAGGAGGATATGATGACATCTATGCAGGATAGGACTGATGTGAATGGCTTGACCCTCTCCATCGTTTTTTCCAAGATTGATGGGATTTTCCATATTGATAATGGCTACCATGTTTCCAAGGTTGAGAATGTTGTGTGTTATAATAGGAATATGGATGCGCATTATGACAAAAAATATGTGGTGAAGGTTTAGGAACCATACTTTCACCTACCTGAGCCCAGTTTCTTCGTGCTCCCATAGCATGTAATGGTTTAGGTTTACAATTATCCCGTTTAAATATATATTTTAATCCTAGTATCAAGGGGAATTTATTAGTGGCATGGTTCTCTGCACAAATCACAAATTTTAAATTAGTAGGACATTCTCTTAAAAGATGTTTTTTCCTACATTTAGGACAAAAAATAGACAAAGACTCTTGTTCATCTACCATTTTCTGTTGAACCTTTAAAGAGTATATTTGCTTGCTAACAGTATTCATTATCTCAATTTTCATATTGTCCATTTTTTTCTACAAACCAGTAATCATAGCATCTGCAGATCCAAGTTTACTAGTTTTGTTTCTATTTCGTCTATTTGATATAGATTGATTCCTTGAAAATTTTCTGCACAGGTAAAAAATTTGATCAAAATCTTTTTGAAGAATATCCCCCTGTCCTAATAATTTCAAATTATTCATAGAATTTTCATTAAGCCCACGTAAGAACAAGGTACTGATAGTGCTTATGTCAAATTTATGTTTCGACCTCTGGAGGATGTATAAAAATCTCTCTAAGTAATCCTCCAAGGTCTCATCATCACCTTGCACAATGGTAAAGATATCGTCTTACATTTCTCTAGTTTTACAATATTCCTGGTAGCTAGTAAAAAACACCCTCTTCATTTGGTCCCATGAAGTTATAGTTCTCCCTCTTAATCCAATGAACTAGCACAAGGCTGAGACCTTGAGAGTGGCAGGGAATATCTTTAATTTATGGGAATCTGAAGAGTAATCGTAGCTTCTACATAGGATGTCAAACTCAAAAAAAAACACTCATGATATTTGTGCACCTTACCATAGAAATGAGGGAGAGTCAATGGTGGAATGTTCTTCATTTGAGTAATTTTTTCAAGATCCACTATTGGAAATCCAAAGGTGGATTGCTAATCAATTACCCGATTCTCGCCAGCCCCTCAGCATGATCCCCATGCTCTGCCATTTTTGTTCCCTTGATAAAACAACTCCTGTTAAAGTGAGAAGGTTGAATATGGCTCAAATTGGTCTCTGGAGCACCACTAGTTTCCTTCTTCCCCTTCTTGGGTTGTGTCATGCCTGAATTTTTCTTTCCAGAATAGTTAACGTTGCTGCCTGATGAGTTTGTGATTGTCTGGACTTTCTGCCTGCAAAAGAATGTCTAATATGAGACAAAGTTTTATATTTATCAGTGTTCCCTCAACCCTTATTGGGATTTTGTCCTCTACCCGTTTTAGGCATTCATCTTAAAATAAAATCCAAAAATGAAAAAAATCTTAAATTTACAAAAAAAGAATTTTAAATCAAATGCTGCAAATGAATAAAAAAATTGACACTACAAAATATTTCAACAATAGAAGAAAATTGCAGAAAAAATAAAAGAAAACTTACCCCTACTGCAAAGGAAATAAAACAAGAAATTTCTTACCAAACTTTAGAAACGCCTCCCCAGCAATGATGCCAAAATGTTGGGTGCAAGAATTGCAATTAAGCAAGCTCCTTTCAACACTTAATCTGTCAACCTGGGATTTTGTACACTTCCAGGTGTAGCATAGGTAATTCCAAGAAATGATATGAACCTTCTCTAATTGTCTTCCTACTTCTAAATCATAAATTTACAGAATCAGAAGAAAAATGATGATCAAGTGGAAATTGATACTCAAAGAGATTCTAGTGCTGGAATAAATGAAAAGTACTTTTGCATAAACTAAAATGGCTTCTTAATTCATCGTGAACAATATTAACTAATGAAATGACCCTTTATATTTACACTTAGTGAGGTAGTGTGATAAATAAGTTATTTAGTGTATCTGTCTTCTTCAAAGATATTGTTTCCCGCTGTAGATTGTTATTCCTGTACTACAAAAATGTTCCTATACTAGAACATTGTGCCTGCACTACAATTTGGTTTAGATACCGGAAGGATGCTTTTTACTTGTACTGAAGTTCTGACCTTCATGCAGGAGTTCTAAGTCTCCAGGCTAGAACAATTTGATCCTATACTGGATGTGAGGTTCCTGCACCAGATAGTCAATATTTTTGCACTTGGCTTCTAGATTACTTTCAAAAAATAAAAAAGTGTGTTAAGTGAAATAGAATGCAAAGAAAACATAATTTGAAAGTTAATTATCACAAACAGAAAGATGATTCAACCAAACTTATATTCTAGACAAGAAATGATTTTCAAAAGTTAAATAAATATTTCTTTAAAACAGAAAACTCTATTATGTAATTACTGAAATTATCTGGTTGTGTAAACAAGATTTTCCTAAGATAGCTATGTATAGAATTTAGATCTTATTTTTAATGTTTTAACTCAGAAGGTTCATTCAATAATTAATCATGGAATTAAATTGTTTCTTCGAAAGTGTTTAGTGTAAGCACAGACTAGTAAGTTGCTACAACATTTATTCCATATTCATCACAACAAAATTAAATCTTAAGTGAAACCTTAGATATTAATAATACCCTTAGTTTAGAAAAAAAACATCAACCTTGGAGGAAGGAATACAGAACTCTTGCGAAAGGAAAGGAGTAAAATACTTGCGAAATTGAACCAATGAAATCAACTTGCAGAACTAGAAATGCACTTGTATAGGCAATGTGCTGGTACCGATCTTACATAAATGAAATCAAACATTAAAAGGAAATCTTATGGAAATTGAAATCAAATACTTCTAAGCCTACATGCTATGGATCCGTAACACAATAACTGTAAATAAAATCAAATCTGTACATTGTGAGGAAAATCAAGGTAAATAACAAATTCATGCCTGCAGTTTAAATTAAATTAACAATCCTTTAAAGAAAGGGAGAATGATCTGTGTTGGTTAGGCCTAGGCCAACCAGCTCATTTCCTTGTTAATAAATTGAGAAAATCATTTGGTAGAAGATTCATCACAACACCAATGGAAAATGAAATGGTGTACTAGCTCATTCCTTTATATTAGTTTCAAAAGAAAAATACATCTTGAATCTATGGTCTAGCGTAGATATGTGATATTAGAAAAAATTTACCATAGCATCGCTCTTTAATTCCTATCAGAGTTTTACATTATATACAAAACTTCAAGCCTATGGCCATAACAAAATCATAACAATAGCTTAACTAAGCCTATCGACTGTTTACAAAATGCTAATCTAAGATATCTAGCTGAGATCATGATCTTCAATCCATTGATTTATCTCCCGCTTTGAGCCCAACTTGAGGTCAAATCATACTTTACCAAAGATACACCTCGGTTGGTGAGCTGTCATGGGTATGCAGGAATCCACCAGCTAGTGTAGGGATCTTACCAATGCATAGTCATGGGAGTGTAGTAATCTGCCAGTTGGTGTAGGAATTCTACCTGCACTCGACCATTCTATCACAACGATTAATACATTGTTTATCAAATACTTTAGGAAAGATAAATATTAGTTGCAAGGATAATTAAAGGTATAAAATCCATAAATAAGTAATTAGATAAGCCTTTAAATATGAAAATACAAAGAGGGTGCAGGAATGTGCAGGATTTTAGAAAAAGGTACAAGAATGGATAGGTTCTTAGGTTAAAATAGATGTTTAGGTCATGTGCATATAGTAGGATAGAGGTTAAAAAATAGGACAATTTAGCCTACCAACAAGAGGATTAATCTTGTTACACTGCCCTTGCATGTACATCCTATCTATGACTATCCCCCTAGATAAAATTGTTGTATTTGGTGAACTTAGTGAATATAATTCTAGGGCTCTAGCTAAAGCGATGATATAGGGAAGTTCATGTTGTACCTATAACAGACTTTGACTGGACTCATTTGGACTTTTTGGGGGGTAATCTTTGCTCGAGATGGCTAAGCAAAGTTACTTGCACCTATCTGTTTCATTATGTATGTTATCAGGGTAACTGGTTCCAAATGCTTATATCCATAAAAAAAAATCACTTTGATCTCTACGACATTGGATTTCATCACCAGCTAGTAAATATTGATCTCTGTGAAAGGTGAATTTGTATGGTTTGAATTCCTAGAATTTTTAGTGTGTGTTACTTTTTTGCTTTCACTTTTTACAAGACCTTAGGTGTGGAATGTAAATATTATCTAATTTTAATTACAATAAACTTATTTGGATTGAATATAATGGCTACCCATCTCGAAGTTATTGACCAAGGAAATCCCATTAACGAGAATCCTAGTCCTTTTCCCAATCTTGGAAATGTCGGTCCTCTTTATATGGCTACATTGTCACTTCCCGGATTCACAATAGATTTACCTGTATGGCTATTCTCAACTTATTCAATTCCAAGTACTCCAATTGTACCAGCTCAACCAAGGTTTTCACCTCAATCGAGTTCAAAATCTCAACATCACCAACCTACTACTGACCCTTTACCTTCTACACCCAACATGTGTTCCTCCCCTTCTTCTTCTTCGCTTGGTAAAAGCCTTGATGCTAGTAACCAAGTGACTAAGAAGAAGAAGAAATGGACAAAGAAGATGAAGCAAGTTAAGAAAGTATTCAACCAACTAACCATGGTTGTAAGTATTGGTAATATTGACAAAACTTGTAGAATGCATTGTAATACAAAATATTGTTGCAAGCTTTGTAAGGGTGATCACTTCGTTATTAATTGTCATGGTATTCCTAAGGTATTGGAAGTTTCATCCAATAATTCTCATTAACTTATTATTGAGCCATCAACCAGTGATTCTCGTATTCTAGGGAAAATTATTAAGGTTAGGTTTCCTTGTAGGTTATGTAAGGGGACTCATCATAGTCATCTTTTCCCTCACATGGATGAAGCCTCAAAATTATTGGAAAATCCTATTTCACATCAACAACTTCCAACTAATTACCGTGAAGCTTATCCCCATCTACTGTAAGTTAATGAAGTGATTGATCTAAATCCAAGTACAGTCAGTCCTACTCTTCCATTGGAGGGTGAAACATTTGTGACTCAGGTTGATGGACTATTTGTTGATCAAGTGGTTAGATCTATTCCATCTTCAGTTGATCCCACTTTCCCTTTAGAGAGTGAGCTTCATACATCTCAGGTTCTTCATGTTACTTCATATTCTTCTACACATGGGGGCATTTCATATGTTTCTTTTGAACCCCATCCAAGCAATGAGGTTATTTCTTTTGATTGGAGTAGACTGAAAGAACATCATCTTCCTTCTTCCACCCATTTCCAAATCATTGTGAAGGCTTATGGTAAGAATATGGATCACACTAATGTAGATGAGGGTACTTCTGTCAATATTTTATCCTCAACTACTTGGAAAGCTTTGGGTTCTCCTCAACATGTGTTTGCTACATAGAATCTGTTAGCTTTTAACAAAGTCGTTAGTTAAACTTTATGGATCCTTCCTAAGTTACCTATTACTCTGGAAGGTAAAGCTATTTGTATTGATCTTATAATAGTCCAAGGTCCCTTAGATTTAAATTTTTTCCTTGGATGAGACTATGTTTATGGCATGAAAGTTGTCATATCAACACTCTTTCATGTGATTTCCTTCCCTCACAATGCAAACATCGTGACAGTTGATCAACTTTCATACATTGATCTTGCTTCGACTACCAGTCATATGATATCCATGAACGTTCCCTATATGGAAGTGGTACCTACCCTCCATAGATTAATTATGTGGCAACCTATCCCATGTTTTCATCTACCAATGCAAGCGGGCCTCTCACTGTCTGCTTGACTTCTTTTGTCTTAGATCTGGTAACTGACGTGGTTAAAAGTTCAATGGGGGAATTTAAATACAGTTTTGTTCTCCCTATTGATCCCCATGACATGTGTTCCTTTCAGGGAACTGTTTTTCCATCTGCTGAAGACCTTTTGGAAGCCATGATCAAGGGGTGTCCCTTGACATGTGTTTCTTCCAAATGGAAGACATAAACCAATGGTTTGATACGGATGCTTCTTTTACTATGTCAACATCATTAAAAAATGAACCAAGTGTATAAGCATAGTTCCTTTTCTTGTGTCAAGCTCTCTAATAAATGAAACAAGGTTCCACGAGGATAGTTCTTTTCCTATGTAAACCTCATTAAAAAATGAAACAATACCCATGAGCATAATTCCTTATCTTGTGTCAATCTCGTTAAAAAATGAAACAACATTCCATGAGAATGATTCTTTTACTATTTCAACGTCATTAAAAAATGAAATAGGTCTCATGAGGATAGTTCTTTTCCTGTGTCGACCTCATTAACAAATGAAATAGCCCTATTGAGGATATTTATTTTACTGTGTCAACCTCATTAAAAAATGAAATAGGTCATTTGAGCATAGTTCTTTTCCTGTGTCAACCTCATTATAAAAATGAAGCAAATCCTCCCCTATTTGAGTTGAGTCTTTAACTAGATATCATAAATGTTAATTTGAGTCTTCCGGATCTCATAAACAGGCCTTCATTTCATCCTCATATTAGTAACATGTAGTCTACTCTGGTGAATGAAATGAATTTTGTGGGGCATATGCCCTTGCAATCATTATGGTGGGGCATGAAAAATTATCTCAAGCACAATTTTCTCTGTTTCAAGCCTATGTAAAAATAAAAACACCCTCAGGCACAGTTTTTCTTTGTTTCAAGATTGTGTAAAAATGAAACTTATCTCGAGTCCATTTCGGTTATTATTTTCAAGACTCATTAAACTCATGAAAATCGTGAGATTCTTTTACTATATTTTCATGCTTGTAAAACACATGAAAATGATGAGTTCTTTTTGTCTTTTCCTACTCATTAATTAAATTGAAATTCCATAAGATGAGTAGATTTTTATCACTTTTTCAAACTCCTTAAAACATATGAAAAAGTGAAACCATATAATCCTCTTTTAAGCCCTTTTTAGACCCTTAAAGCTTGAAAATATTTCCATGTACTTGTTTGTTCGAACTCATAAAAGTAAATGAACAACCGTCCACTCAGTATAAGTTTACCCCTTTTATGGACATAGTTAGGACTATTTACGAAAAAGGTATATGTTGACTGAACATGGTCAATAGAGTTATCTCTTGTACTATTTTATCCTTTTTTGAACCTGAGGGACTAATACTTACAAAAAAGAACCTAATGGAGTCTACTTATGTTTTTCTTTTGACCCCCTAAAACTAAAAAATACTAAGCTTTAATTTCTCCAGGCTTGTTAAAATTTTACAGTAAAAGGATTGAATGAGTTTCTTTTTTGTGTCTTTTTCAAACTCTTTAAAAAAAATGACATTGAGGTACCCTTTTACTTAGGACTTGTAAAAATTAAATAGTATAGGACTCGTTAAGCATAACGGGACCGAAGCATTCCTTCTTAGGGTTTGTTAAAATTAGTAGGATGGACTCATCTGAATGATGAGCTTACAGGACAAGGATATGTTATCCTCTGCAAGCTTATACAAAAATAAAGAGGTACTTACCAGTAATGGTATGGGAGAATTGAGCAATAAAAGTTCTCTTCATGTATTTTCGGTAGTATGTCGCTCTAGAACATGATACTTTGTCATATACATATTAAGGTTGGGGAATCCATTTCCCTGACAATTAATCAAACCTTATTGAAAGTCTTAAGTTGGTTTTGGGTATTACCGTTGAGTCAAACATTGCCAAGTCATTTTGTCGTGTCACCAATATGTTTAAGAAAATTCTAAAACTCAGTTCAAATTACCTTGCAAATTGTAGCCTTTAGTCATGTCATCCATCCCTGAGTCAGTCCTTGAGAGTCATTGTCATTATTGGTGGTTTCTCTCACACTTGCTAACGGTTCACATCATTGACCGATAATCAAGTGGTTTCTACCATGTTTGACTGCAAGACATTCAATCACATGGTTAGATTCGTACTGTGGATCGAGAGATGGAGATCAAGACCCTGGATCTAGTTTCATCTATCTAGGTTGCGAGGAGTTTTGTATTCATGATTATACATAAGAGTTTTATTTTTTATGGCTACACCCATCCTATATCTACATTGACATGATGTATTTCCATACTGTGCTTTGAGACATTTTATGCTCTGAGTAAGGGAATGCCTACCTCATTGATGATTATTATATTGCATTGTAATCCTTGATTGATTGTTGCAGGTTTCCAACAATGATCTCTGATCCAATCCTTGATATGATAAAGTACTCCAATCTTCAAAATTTTCTAACTTCGCACTTTAGGGGGCAATCTATTACACTTCATTTTTTTCACCATGACAAATAAATCATCAAAATTAGATCTTTCACCATCCATCCAAGTGTCATGAAGCATGCCCTTGCAATTCAACAACTTATATACCTTGAATAAAGTGGAATTTATGGATCTCTTGGTACAAAACCTTGCTTTTCAGCATCTGCACCATTTTTTTGAACAAAAACCACACATGAGCAGTTTCTTCCAATGTAAAATGTGCAAAACAATGCTCTGTTTCTAAACAAAAATTATGCAGGCCAATCAATAAAAGGTAAAAATAAAAAGTGAGATATAGAAGCATTGTTGGACAAATCATTCCCAACAAAAAGCCTCAAACTCATGTTTATTCAAGCCTAATCTCATTTTTGATCGAACTAATTCCCATTCTTTAAGGAGCCCACATCCCTCTTTTAGTGTATCTCATCCTTGGACTAAGGATCCCAAACTACTTCCTTTTGGCTATTAATCAAGCCATGGGTGCAAGAATTGAGGGAGGCTACTAAGAGTAAGTTTATGTTGGAGTAATTAGGTTGGAGAGATTATCATTCTTGGAGAGGATTGAGATAAATGGGATGAGCTTCACAACATCAAGGCACAGGTTTTGCAGCTCCTTTATGTTTATGAAATTAATACAAACAAACATTTCTTCACACTTCATTGTCTAATGGATTAATTGATAAATTCCATAGATGGTTTATGTTATTAATATTTTCCCATTGGAATGATGTTATTTATATTTTTCCACTGGAATGATGTTTGTTACTAGTATCCTTGATCACTAGTTTGAATTACCGAATCATTTATGTTGGATATGCCTTTGATCCTTTGTTGTTTCCATGTGCGCAGGTCTATATTAAAGCATGGAGGAGTTGCATTGAATCACAAAGAGGGATCTTCATCAAGCATGTCGTAATAAGGTATGAATTTCCTTTTCTCACCTTGTTAGCTTATGTTTCAAGAAATGATAGATTCAGGGAAGGAATTGGCTTGATTGTCTGTTTGTTTCTAGTTTTCTTTTAGGATCTAGGGAGATTTCTCTTGTCAACAAGAGGAATTTATTGCCTAACACTTGCAAGCTATAAAACTCATGTACAGATCTACAATTTCATAATATAACCTTCGTAGCAGCACAAAACTTCAGGCATACACAGATCTCAGCATACACAGAAAAATCAAGCATCAATACACTATCAACACAGATAAAATCATGTCATAATCAAGATTGTCATCTTATATCTATTGGATTTGATGCATCATTAAATTCCTAGGTGCATGCATAGTTTTAGATGAAGAAAAACGTTAATAGCCCATTACATGTATATTTTCTTCAGATCAAATTATTCACGAAACATTCATCACTTTGACACACTTACCACTTTGATCTCCATCTCCTTATACAACTTAGCCCTTATCCAATACTACAAGTCAAAACCATACTCCAGTTGATGGTTTTCTAGATGGGATCAAAACATCTATTAGTAGGCTCAACACTAGAGGGAAATACCATGGTAATGACCCTTGGTATTTATAATACCATGGACCAGAAACTTTACACGCCTTTGATGCTTCATACGCACATGTATACATAGATTTTCTTAACACAAATCATGTATACTTCTTGAAATGTCAACTTCTCCATTCCTCTGTGTCTAAATTGCTATGCCTTTGATTAAATTACTGTCACATCTATAGAATCATCCTATTGACATCTATATCAAGTTGTTTTCCATCAAAGGACAACTCATCAAGTAGGTTTCCATCAAGGACAACACATAATTCATAATGTTGACAATCTCCTCCTGTGGACTTGATGACAACCACTTTGGTGTTTGGTCACCAAAACCTGTAGATACATATAAAACACATCACGCCAAGAACTAAGCTTTTCAAACACCAAGTTACTCTCCCCCTTTGATAGCAAGCGAAAAGGGATGACCAATATTGAATGAAGGTTTCTCTCTTGAGTGTTGTAGATCTGAACTATTGAGTATGAACATTGAATACTGAACATGCTCCCCCTAAGCACGTGCTAAAATTTATAAAGGATGTACAATGAAGTACATGACTCTATTACTCATATGACTTGTCCCATCACCAAAGACTCAAAATTACATCAATCACCCAATCACATTGGGTTTACATATTTGAAATCATTATTACATTAAACTCCCAATCACAGTGGGGTTACAAATTACATCACATGTCCAAAATACTTGACCATAATGGTCCATACATGACTAAATTTTAGAATGAGTACATCATAGGTCTTTACATGACCTTTACATCAAATGATAGATATGACATTTATAACCAAGACAAAGAACCTCAATAATATGATGATAGTCATTAGCAGCTACCATAGACCATATATGATCTACACCATGAGCATCTGTCAACAACACTAGCAACAAAAGCATGTACATTTCAATCATCAATTCAAATGATAAGACAATGTAGTTTCAATATCATTAACCTGTGATTAGGTATGCAACAACAACAACATACGTGAGGACTAACCATATCATCATAAAGTAAGATATGGTAGTGTAGCATCATTCTTCATCATCATAAAAAATTTCATGTTTCCAATTATCAACCAACAATTGTAGCAGTAGCATATCAGTAACCATGTCTTAGCAACATAATTCTTCATACAAAGAATAATTATCACACCAACACCACTTCATCAAGGACTCATTTCACCAATATGCAAATCAAGCAGATATCATGATCAAGAACATAAGAAACATCACAAACATAATGCCGACAATGCATTATTAGAACCATAGAAAATGCTCCCCTAAACCTGTGCTAACTATTCACTGCCATATATGGTCATATCATCTCATATATTAGTAAGAATCATCAAATTATCTTCATCAACCAGTCATCCATAAAGGTATCAACAACTTATAAAGGCCAAAAGCACTTCTAAATAGCATCAACGGACTGTAATATTCCATCATCAGAATCATGAAACTGTTGTGGTGAAAACACAACCCCCGCATTATTGATTTGCTCAACTCAAATAATGGGGACCCTTTCTATAAAAATTTTGGCTAAACACCTTTTTGGATTTTTATTTAGTTGATTGCCCTACGCTTTCATTAATTTTTCATTTTCTTTAGATTCTTGTTGTGATTGCTTTCTTAGAAATGATTTTTTATAAGCTTCCTATTGACGTTTGTTTCGCCTCATTTGGTTAACTGGTTTGAAAATGGCACTGCTTTGAAACTTTAATCATTTATGTAGCCTGGGTTAAAAATGAATAAAATGTACAATATTACATTTTGTAAATAAATTAGTTCAATAATGCATTCATTTTAAATATTAACCCGTAGCAAGATTTTACTAACATTTTTCCATTTTTATTTTTTAGCCAAATCACGAATTATCGGGATTGTAGTAATTTGCTCAAATTTCCCAAATTGATTATTAATCTCGAAAACCCAAAATTTCGAAGTGGCTGTAGTTTATTTTTCATTTATTTTCATTAAAGTAGCTGTAGTTTAC
>APFE031667955.1:32347-60060 GCA_000404065.3 Pinus taeda
AATTAAAAATTATTTAGAGACTAATTTAGGATTAGATTTTTAATTAAAAGCTCTGATTTTTAACCCAGCGACAAAAATTCCAGAATTGTGCCAAAATTGACTCACCAACTTTGGAGGCCCATAGATTGAGTTTTACTTGGCCAAATGAGGCTCACGATGACTCATTGGAAAGATAAAATCAAGGAGAATTTTTCTGAGGAGGTTTCACTAATAGATTTGGTCATTTATTGGGTAAAAATACAAGCAGAAGATCAAGCTACGAATTTCTAAAACAAAATCAATTTTATGAGTTTTATTTTCTGCATTTTCATTTGTCCAGGCCTCTTCTCAATGAAAATCCATTCATTAACAATATCCTTGGCCAATCAAACCATCCCATGCATCAATAAAAATCTTTCATTTTATTTTCAATTATTTATTTAATTGAATTTGATTGGATTTATTTTAATTGACAGAAATGATATTTTGATTTTATTGTTGCATCTTAATTCATTTTGATTTCTTTTTGCAGGAAAACAGTAGAAGAAATATGGAGAAAATAATCGCAATCAATGAGAAAGCTCCAACAATTAAATATTGGAATTTTGAACAAATAAAATTAGATTGGGCAGATTTCTCTTCAACAAACATTCCTCTCAAGAATTCCTTCACAAATAGTATAAATAATAGATTGCAGAATGTAATAAAGGGTTGTTCTCCTCTACAATTCTAGACTTCTAAAAGCACTACTATAATAGGAATTTAGAGTTGTAGGAGAGAGGAGAGAAAATCTCAGATCTGGGGATTATTGAGGATTTTCCCTTTGTATCTTAAATTATGCGTGAAGGGCAAAGTTTGCACTATTGTGGCTTTAGCTTTGAAAGTAGAAGTTTAAGCAATATAAAGAGTTGTTGGAGACCAGAGATAGAGAAATGGATGCAATAAATTGGTATCTTTAATACTACTATTTCAAATATCAGTTTCATTTTTGTGGTAATAGGAATGTGTCATTTTATTCATGTTTTTGCACTTTTGTCAATATGAGTAATTCGTCTCAATGTTGTTAGTATGCCTCTGTTCTTACGAATTAATTTTTGATTTCTGAGTAACTATTTACTCAGAAATCTGCGTTATAAAACTGATTTATTGAATGGTAATGTGTTGTGAACTATTTCCACATATTATTGTTTAATTATTGGATTTACTGATTTGATAATCAATATCATTTTTTTGAACTACTTCTGGGAATGTTGTTGGTTTATTATTTTAGATAATAGGTCTCAATGGGATGTGTTTTGGTATCCATAATATCAGTTAATCGAACTACTTCATTAACTTGATATTCATTATAAACAAGACATGTTTAAATCCCAATATTTTGATTATCTTGCTCTTAGTTAGGTTATATCTATATTTGCCTAATTAAGATAGGATTTAGATTATTTTCTTTTGCTTGCATTATAGAATAAGCTTGCATTTAAATTAAATTCTATATTTTAAAGTCCTCTTCCCAAAGAGGCAAAACTTTAGTTGTGGTTTGGCTGAACCCAAATCAGCTTAAGGGTCATTCTCTTGCCTGATCAGCAAGAAGAATTGATCTGATATCCTTGTCTATTGGTAATTAAAGATACATCATAAACCAATAGCAATAGGGAGAAGGTAACTGGACCTAGTTAAACCAGTCGGAGCCACTAATCCAGACAGAAAAAGAGCTGCTTTAAGGTTTGGACCGGGTGGTTATTCCCCATTGTTGTTGCAGTGATTTTCGAGGTGTCAACACTTTTGGAGCTAGAAGGAGGGCCTAAGATTTTTGTCTATTGGAGTCTTTTCAATTTTAATATTTTATTTATTGTGATGGCTCCTCTTAAACTTCCAATTTGGAGTTGTATCCATAGACATGCATCTTCCAATACTCAACCCAAAGTGGCAAGACTCTTGTCTCAGGTAAAGTTTAATGATAAGAAAAATTCTCCTGGTTTTAATCATGTCTTTCAATTTATTCAAAATGCTTCAAATTATAATTTTCAAGGAATTGATGAAGGCATTTTATGCAGAATTTTTACTCTCACATTTGAGGAAAAAGCCAAAAACTAGTGTAGAAGTCTTCCAGTTGCCTCAATTCACAGCCGGGATCAACTTGTTACAATTTTCATTTCTAAATTTGACGGCTACGATTATGAACAGGTATGTGATGAAATTGAATATTTATGAAGATTTGAAAATGAGTCTGTTAGAGATTTTAATATTCGATTTCACTTGAATTGTTTAAGATTTAAAGTTGAATATAAACCTACAGAAGAAGAATTATTAGATTGGTTTGAATATATTTGTTCTCTTCCTCCCATTCCCAATCCATATGAAATTAGTTTAAGTTTTGTTTCATCCCCTTCCAACATAAATGAGAATTCCAATATGGATGTGGAAATAAATTGTGATGAAGAGGTTTCACAAAGCTTGGAAAATATTTCTAATCAAATACAAGAAGACAATAGCGTCAATTTTGGAGAAGGAGCTACATTGAAATCTGAAAGCTACTTTGAAGTAAATTCAGAAAATCAAATTGGAAATCAGCAAATGCAAGCAGCAATCAAAGTAAATAATAAAATGCAAACTGTTGTGCAAATTTCTGAATTTTTCTGTGATAAGAAAATGCCGAAATCAGAGCAGCAAAGTAGCCTTCTTCAAAAAAGCATGAGTACACAAAGGAATGATTTTGAATCTGAAATTTATAGTGAACAGAATGCACAAGAATTCTCAAACAACGACACTTTTAAATACATTGTTTCAAGTTCACATTTTTCCCTTTATCCTGATATTTTTAATGATGATAATTTTCCCCTCTTGATATTAATGATATTTCAGAAAATGCAAAGGCTGGTCTAAATGAATTACCATTAAGTTTTTATTAAGATAGAGAAATAATTGTTGGTCATTCTTGTACCATTAATAAACATGAAATTCTTGTTCCTCCTTGTTTTGATATACTGGATGAGATCAAAGGGAAGTTTAGAGAATCTTGTGAGGTCATTTATGATAATTACTCCGATATTGAGGATGTTGATTTCTATTCTTCTCAAGAGAATCCTCATGATAAAATTCAAATAACATATGAGAATGAGGAACACTTCAATTTACAAATTATCCCAACCAATCCTCATTTTAGAATAGCAAATTATCTTCATGATTTCACCATTCAAGAAAACATTCCAATTTATGATTCATATCATGATCAAGCTCTCATTCTTACTCATAATCATAATTCATTTTCTAGTTCACAAGTTGGAATTCAAAATTACTCAAATTCCATAATTTTGGCCAATCCTTGTGAAAAGGAAATCATTTCAAAACGATCTCAATTGTGCTGTAACATTAGTTGTACAAATAGTGATTTTATTTTATTTTTGTTTCCTCACTTATTTCGTTTAAATTTAGATTTTTTTTTTTTAATTTTTTTTTTCAAAATTTTAACACTTTACGCTGCCATATTGAGCACTTTATTATCATACGCTCAATTGATGAATCGCCTTATTGGGAAATTGAAGTTTCATGTTATAACCATGAACATCAAAAGTTGTTAACATGTCAATATCAATTGATGTTCATTTCTTATCAAAAGCTTCTATCTTCTCAAAGGCGGTATCAACAAGAGAATGTATTTTTTGAAATCTACCAGCAATCCAATTTAATTAATAATTTTCCATTTCATTTGAAATATTTCCATCCATTTTTCATTAATTCATTTGAAAAATACTTGGAAATTTTTCCCTCAAAGAAGATTGTTAATAGCTTAACATTTGTACATAATACTAACAATTTTTTTCAAGCCTTTGAATTCAAAATCTCATCTTCACAATCTGGCCTATCATCTCCTCCTTTGAACATTTCCCAATCATTAATGGAAATCCATCCAGATTTCTATGATCCAATTGGTATTGAATTGGAAAGTCAATTTCAAAAGAACGAGATTTTAATTAAGTTGCTAACAATAACTATACATTCTGATTTCATATTTAATTTTCTTAATTTAATTACATTTATATTTTTATTACTAACATTTGAACTGTACATACATGTAGCAATTAAAATGAGAGAATGGTTGCATCGGAAATATGACTATACCTAGCCATTTTCATGTATATTGTTAGAATAGGAGTAGAATTAATTTAGTTTGTTTTATGTTGTTAATTTGTTTATTTTTATTTCAACAGTTTTGTAGATTAAAAAATAAAAAAAAGAAATTGGCCATTTTCATACATGTTCAGTGAAAGCATTTTCTCCTTATCAGAAAGTTTTAACTCTTGTTTTCCTTTTTAAATTTCTTGTAGCAATACCTATACCCATGAATACATCTCTGCTCATTTCGAATAATGTATTGAGTATGCACTTGGCACACATTCAAATCTATGTTGATATTCTTCCACAAATTAGTGGGTTAATCTCATTCTAATCTTTAGTTTATTATCTGATGTTGCAAAATGCATCATATTTATTTACTGAAGGCATTATTAAATAGTCACTATGACAATACAGATTTCTCTCAAGTTAATTTGAAATGAACAGAGGTTATAAATTTTTGTTTCAAATTCAAAAAAGGAAAGACTATTTTCATATTTATTTCTGGTAAATTTTATATTTTCTAAACATGAATAAGTGGATTCTATTTAGGCTGATTACTCACTCCAATTTAGAATAAATGATGAGATAATTTTGAACAAAGTCAAAATTTTGATAAATCCTAGGAAGGATTTAAAGATTCATGAGGTAAAATCTATAGACACTTTCCTTCCAGGTATGCATTCACAAGTTCTTTCTCATCTCTTATTAGTTTCTCTTTTCTTTAGTTTATTTTTTACTTGTGTTATGTTTTATTCACAGGTTTTCATTTGTTTTCAAAAAACTTGAAGTAAGCAGCAAACCCATTTCAAATTTGCAACAGGTTCAGGGAAATTTTATGTGTGATTCATTAGAATTTAAGCATTTTTTAGCTTTGCTTTCATTCATTAGAAAACCCAAGTGAAATTTAAAACATTATCGCAAGATTCATGTTTGAAATATTTCGACTTGATTTTCATATTGCTAATAAAAGATCTCCGATGTATTACCTCACTTATATTGTGTTTCGCATATCAGAGGTTTGCAAGTGAAGTATACTTCCATTATCATGAATTGTCGATCTCTGATAATCGACTTTACCAATATTACGACAACCACATAATTCCGAACCCAATATGAAATTCAAATCAAATTCATAAAAATATCACGTCCGTTCAATCACAATAACGGTAGGAGCATAACTTTAAAGGGACCGATGTCACGGATCTGGTAGGTTATTAAAATCCCAACATAAAGTTATCAGGTCCGCTCTTCATCGCATATCGGCGTATCAAAAATTGTTATATCATGTGCTTAAGATTGCCGATCGCGCCGATTGTTGATCGCGGCGATTTTCGATCGTCAATTAGCCACGTCATTCATCACATATCAGCATCGCAACAATCATATTGTGTTACATCGGGTACCAAAAGTTCGCCAATCACCGATTAGCAATCGCCGATATCACAATCGCATTTTTATTTATGCTCACATCACATCTCTGAATCTGTGATGTGTGTTTTGTGATATGGGAAGCACAATGTAAATATTCTCTGATCCCCTATATGATATTTCTTTAATGACGTGATCGCTTCATTTCATTGCACATGTTCTTATTGGAAATTTGTTATTGCAATATCCAATGCGATAGCTTCCAATGCATGCCTTTGAGCCATTAACATTTCATCGATATATGGCATAGCAACGAAAGTGAAGTCTTGCAAATTAAAATTCAAGCATGGTAAAAAGACATGTGATGTGGCTCATCCGATACGATGATGTGTTTTTTTAAAAGAGAGCTTGGGTAACCACTATGATAAGAAAGCAGTTAATGACCAATTTGCAGCATATTTAAATCATTTTGATTTCTCATATATTCCAGTTTTAAATATATAATTCCATAATTAAAAATGGAATTCAAGACCTCCCTATCTTCATATTTAAATTTTATTATCTTGGATTTGGTCTTGATTCTGAACAATTTATAAAATCATGGAGTTTATATGAAACTTATAATATTTTGAGAACATTCGTTACTGCAAATTCTCATTCTCATTTCTGATGCATTTGTTTTAATTTCGATTCCATTGAACACTAAGCATTCCATTTTACATTTGATTGCTTGCTTTAGTGTAAATAAATTAAATAATGATTTTGGGTTATAGGATTTTGGTTAGTTTGTCTTCTTCATGTTTTTAATGTTAATTAAAATAAGAAGTTAGCTAGTTTGGAGAAACTGATACCCTTCAGGTAAGATCAAAAGAAATTATCCAATGGTAAGATTCATATACCCACTTTCATTCATTTCCATTTCGTTACTTTAGTTTCAATTTTGTTTTTGATGATATAAAAAATATGTTTTGCAGTTCTCCATTTGAAGCTTTCAATCCTTTGCCGAATCAGATTTTCGAAGTCCTATGCTCTTCTCTTAGCTTTATTTCAAGAAGAAGCGATAATATTCATTGAAACAACTACACGAGGAAGTTTCTGAACCTTTAGTTTGTTTCTTTAAGCATTCCTTTTATTAGAAAATGATTAAGATGATTCTTTGAAACAAGAAGATTAATATCAGATAGAAGGTTTTCATTGTGGCTGAATTTTATCGTCGTTGTTATCCATAAAGCATAAAACACTCACAACCCTGCAAGGTATGATTTTCCCAAATCTTGACATGAGAATGATTGATTACACGATTATTTTCTTTTTCTTCATATTGTTGAGACATTGATATAACATTCTTGTTTGAGTTTATCTTTTGAAACTTGGATTTTCCTTTCCACTTTTAAAAATTTCTTCATTTTTATTTTGTTTGCTGATTT
The DNA here is from genome assembly GCA_000404065.3 of Pinus taeda. Taxonomy (NCBI): domain Eukaryota; kingdom Viridiplantae; phylum Streptophyta; class Pinopsida; order Pinales; family Pinaceae; genus Pinus; species Pinus taeda. The sequence continues at coordinate 39,238 of APFE031667955.1, forward strand.
CTTTTCTCACTTTAGCATAAGAATTCTTTTCCTTTCATTTTTAGTTTGGATTTTGGTGATTATGCCATGATTTATATGGAAGACCTACTTGTTACCTAACAATTGTCAACATACATGGAGAAAAATAGTTAATAGTCACCTATTAGCTTTTTCTTAAATCTCTTAGTGAAGTTTGATTTTCTTATTATAAAGGTAGACATACTTAAGGAAGAGATTATCAATCAAGAGAAGTTGGCAAAGTATCATAAAATCTAGAGAAATTTCTTTTTCATCGAAATTGTAATCATTTTGAGATTTCAAAATTTTATTAAGATCTTTCAAAGTTTTATTATCAGTCAAGAAATGTTATTTATAATAAAGTAAAGACACTTTACAACAAAGCACCTTTTAACTCTGAAATTGTCATTCTTAACTCTTAAGGAGTCAATGATTCTCCCTGTCCCAAAGAGTCTTATTTTTCTAGAATATAATTCAGAAATATATTTAAACTTAAAAGATAAGAGATCTCATTATGAGCTTGCTTACAATGATCATAGGGGAAAAATAGGCTGACATTACTAACATTGCTAAACAAACCAAGGTAATGGCTTATGATTGCCAACAACTATAAGACAAGGGGTCTTATTATGAACCAACTTGTTCAGTCCAATTATAACCAGTGAATGGCATTGTCAACTATCTATCCACCAAACCAGGACAATGGCTTTTAAGATTTATAACAAAAAAAGAAAATAATACATATATAAATGGGTTTATTTCTAAGTCAATAATTCTTGAAGAGATGGGATTCTGAATCATTGATGATTAAAAGGTAACCCTGTCGAGACTATAGACGTTTGCTGGCAGCATTGGCTCTACCTGTGACAAATGAGTATATTTAAAAAAAAAACAAGCTATAAAGTGACCCCTTCTTAATCTCTACAATTAATTAAAAAATTGATATAGAGTTTTGAAATATTTTAATTTATGAGAAATTTTAAGAAAATTTACAGTTAGATGATTCTGGCCTTTATTCAGATTAATGAACCTAGTCAAACATTTCAAACATAATTCTCTCTTCTTTAATTATTTTTACTTGAATTTTAGGAAAATCTCATTCATATCAAACAGAGATAACTGGTTCTTCTCCTGTGTGTCGACATTTTTGTGGTGAAAACACAACCCCCCCATTATTGATTTGCTCAACTCAAATAATGAGGACCCTGTCTATAAAATTTTTGGCTAAACACCTTTTTGGATTTTTATTTTAGTTGATTTCCCTAAGCTTTCGTTAATTTTTCATTTTCTTTGGATTCCTGTTTTGATTGATTTCTTAGAAACGATTTTTTATAAGTTTCCTATTGACGCTTGTTTCGCCTCATTTGGTCAGCTGGTTTGAATATGGCACTCCTTCGAAACTTTGATCATTTATGTAGCCTGGGTTAAAAATGCATAAAATGTACAATATTACATTTTATAAATAAATTAGTTCAATAACGCATTCATTTTAAATATTAACCCGTAGCAAGTTTTTACTAACATTTTTCCACTTTTATTTTTCAGCCAAATCATGAATTATCGGGATTGTAGTAATTTGCTCAAATTTCCCAAATTGATTATTAATCTCGAAAACCCAAAATTTCGGAATGGCTGTAGTTTTTTTTCATTATTTTATTAGATGTTTTTGTAGTTTACATTCATAATAAACCAAAATAGAAAAATTGTTGTTTAATATTAATTTAATTAATTATATTTAATATATTAATATAATTAATTAATTAAATCAAATTTAGAATAAAGAATATAAAATAAAAAATATATTTAAAAATTTTGATCGGATCGGGGATCTGATCTGGGGTTTAATCAGCTACATATCATTTGAACCCCCTACCTCCATTCCCGACTCCGATACCCGTCCATACCGCCGATCGCGAAAGCATTGGGCAAAGGGGCATTAACTAAATCTCATTATAAGGCTTATGTTATGTTTTATTTTCAAACTCATTTGAAATGAGTTAAAAGAATGGAGCGAATAAAGGTAATGGAGGTTAGTGTATATTTATTTATTTTTTTAATATTAGTTTATATATTAATAGTTTATATGTAATATATTATTTATTAAATTAATTAATAAATGTATATTAATTAATTTAATTAAAATTTATATATTTAGTCCATATTAAATTAGTTTGTAAATAATTATATATTAGTTGTTAGATTAATTAATGTTTAGTTCAAATTAAAAAGTTAAGTTAAAAATTAATTAGAGACTAATTTAGGATTAGATTTTTAATTAAAGACTCTGAATTTTAGCCCAGCAACAGAAATTCCAGAATTGTGCCAAAATTGACTCACCAACTTTGGAGGCCCATAGATTGAGTTTTATTTGGCCAAATGAGGCCCAGGACGGCTCATTTGAAAAATAAAATCAAGGAGAATATTTCTGAAGAGGTTTCACTAACAGATTTGGTCATTTATTGGGTAAAAAATCAAGAAGAATATCAAGCTACGAATTTCTAAAACAAAATCAATTTTCTGAGTTTTATTTTTTGCATTTTCATTTGTCCAAGTCTCTTCTCAATGCAGATCCATTCGTCAATAATATCCTTGGCCAATCAAACCATACCATGTATCAATAGAAAGCTTTCATTTTATTTTCAATTATTTATTTAATTGAATTTGATTGGATTTATTTTAATTGCCAGAAATGATATTTTGATTTTATTGTTGCATCTTAATTCATTTTGATTTCTTTTTGCAGGAAAACAATAGAAGAAAAATGGAGAAAAGGATCTCAATCAATGAGAAAGCTCCAGCAATTAAATATTGGAATTTTGAGCCAATAAAATTAGATTGGACAGATTTCTCTTCAACAAACTTTCCTCTCAAGAATTCCTTCACAAATAGTATAAATAATAGATTGCAGAATGTAATAAATGGTTTCTCTCCTCTGCAATTCTAGACTTCTAAAAGTACTACTGTAATAGGAATTTAGAGTTGTAGGAGAGAGGAGAGAAAATCTCAGATCTGGGTATTATTGAGAATTTTCCCTTTATATCTTGAATTATGCATGAAGGGCAAAGTTTGCACTATTGTGGCTTTAGCTTTGAAAGTAGAAGTTCAAGCAATGTAAAGAGTTGTTGGAGACTAGAGACAGAGAAATGGATGCAGTAAATAGGTTTTTTTAATACTACTATTTCAAATATAAGTTTCATTTTTGTGGTAATAGGAATGTGTCATTTTATTCATGTTTGTGCACTTTTGTTAATATGGGTAATTCGTCTCAATGTTGTTATTATGTCTGTGTTCTTATGAATTAATTTATGGTTTCTGAGTAACTATTTACTCAGAAATCTACCTTATAAAACTGATTTATTGAATGGTAGTGTGTTGTGAACTATTTCCACATATTATTATTTAATTATTGGATTTACTAATTTGATAATCAATATCGTTTTGTGAACTACTTCCGGGAATTTTGTTGGTTTATTATTTTAGTTAATAGGTCTCAATAGGATGTATTTTGGTATCCATAATATCAGTTAATTGAACTACTTCATTAACTTGATATTCATTATAAACAAGACATGTTTAAATCCCAATATTTTAATTATCTTGCTCTTAGTTGGGTTAGATCTATATCTTCCTAATTAAGATAGGACTTAGATTAGTTTCTTTTGCTTGCATTATAGAATAACCTTGCATTTAAATTAAATTCTATATTTTTAAGTCCTCTTCCCAAAGAGGCAAAACTTTAGCTGTGGTTTGGTTGAACCCGAATCAGCTTAAGGGTCATTCTCTTGCCTGATCAACAAGAAGAAGTGATTTGATATCCCTGTTTATTGGTAATTAAAAATACATCATAAACCAATAGTGATAGGGAGAAGGTAACTGGGCCTAGTTAAACCAGTCAGAGCCACTAATCCATACGGAAAAGGAGTTGCTTTAAGGTCCGAACCGGGTGGTTATCCCCCATTGTTGTTACAGCGATTTTCGAGGCATCAACAAAAAGTAAAACAATAATTGACTAAAGCATATCAGACCCTTTTCCTGAATCTATCCAGCTATTTCTTCATCATACCAAGAGATACGTGATTGTTCAATTCATAACTCGCTTATACACACAACTTGTCTTCATAAGATATGTGTACAGAAAGTGAAATACTGAAATTTCAGACCTTTAGCTCCCCTTAAATTTGTTCTGTTTATACATGTTTATTGTTACTACACTAGAGGCATTTTCAATAGTATAAGTTGCATGAAAATAAAAAAACAACCATGGGAATCATCATCAAGATAAACATGTATTGTTCCCCTTAAAATAACACATCACTGATCCCGAGGACCTGATTTGTTTTTCATTATATTCATTTCAATGTTACAATACATATATACATGTTGAACATCCATAAACCCTAATCCATTAAACTTGGATTAGAACATAATTGTAGTTCCCTTGATTGGATCTACAAAATAACATGCGCAGAAAACCATCATGTCCAAAACCATGCACAAAACCATAAGTAGGTCTGCCCAGCTAATATAGTGTCCAAAATAAATTCCTCGAGGCATTGCCCCAGACCCCATGGGGCGGGGGGGTTACCACCTCCCTCAAATTCCCCAACAGGGGGGGCCTCGTCCCCTTGCTATTCCCAACATGTGGTGCTAGTCATGGAAAGAAAATAACACACACCCAACATTCTCCCACTTATTATTTTCTTTCCACATGGGGCCACGGGAGAGCTTAGTCACTGTTCCAACCCTGTAACGCCCATTGTTTCTGTACACCAACAGAACTTATCAGTTCTCACATACTTTGTCAATGAATCTACAATATTCTTCAAAGTGTCCACCTTTTCCAGTGACACCTTTTCATCCTCAACCATATCCCTTACAAAGTAATACTGAACATCAATGTGATTTATCTTTGAATGATAATTAGGGTTCTTTGCCAAGAAAATTTCACTTTAGATGTGACATTTTATTGTTATATCTCATTATACTAACCCCATACTTGAACAAAATCTTTGCAACCAAATTGCATCCTTTCTTGCATCAATGGCTACCATGTATTTTGCCTCTATAGTTGAAAGTGCCAATGCAGACTCTCTCTTGATCATCCAACTAACTACACCTTTAAATAGATTAAACACATACCCACTTGCATATCTTCTATGATCCAGATCTCTAACCCAGTCTACATCAACAAAGCCACATATGTCCAAAAATCTGTCTAATCCTAGTCTTCCTTGGTAGCATAGACCATAATCACTAGTGTCACGCAAGTACCTAAAAACCTGCTTCACTATTGTCCAATGCTCCTTCCATGATTTTGACGTAAACCTTCTCAATACCTCCAGTGCATGTTCACTGTTTGGTCTAGTACAGACCATTGCATACACTAGGCTACCGACTGCACTAGAGTATGGAACACAAGACGTGTCCTCATCCTCTTCTTGTCTCTTGGGACACTGTTCAACAGATAAATTTACACTGACAAGAATAGGAACCTTCACCAATTTACCATCATGCATATTAAACCTTTGCAATATTGTCTCGACATGCTTCCTCTGGTTTAACCAGAGCTTCCTTTTTACTTGAACTCATTTAATTTCCATGACCAAAATATAGTTTACAACACCAAGATCTTTCATGTAAAATTTGGAGGATAGTTGGGTCTTCAATTCCTCGATAATGTCTTTGCTATTTCTAATCACCAACATATCATCCACATAAAAGACCAAATAAATAACACAATCACCAATTAATTTAAAATACACACAATGATTTTCTTTTCTTCTGATGAACCCAACTCCCCGTATATATGTATAAAATTTCTAATACCACATCCTTGGTGACTATTTTAACCCATACAAAGACTTTTTTAACCTACATACTAGTTATTTCTTATGCTTCACTGCAAAGCCTTCAGGTTTCTTCATGTAGATCACTTCTTCCAGATCTCATGAAGAAATGTTGTCTTCACATCCATTTGTTCTACCTCAAATCAAAAGCAGCAACAACAAATAAAAGTAATCTAATAAAAGCTACCTTGGCAACAAGAGAAAAAATATCACCAAAATCAATTCCTAGCACTTGGGAATAACCTTTTATTAACAATTGAGATTTGTATTTCTCCACATTTCCTTTTGCATTTATCTTCTTCTTGAACACCCATTTTCTGCCAATGGGTTTCCTTCCAGCTGAAAACTCCACCAAATCCCAAGCCTCATTTCTATGCAAAGATGCCATTTCATCAACCATGGCCTCTCTCCAGAGTTTTCCATCCTCTGAATCTACTACTTCCTTCATGGTTCTAGGATCATCATTAGTAATAGATAAAGCAAAATTTGAACAGAAAGCAGATGGGCTATACCTTCCTGGCTGCCTTCTTTCTTGAACTGATCACCTCATAGTTGAAGTTTGTGGCTCTTCATCTTCTGATTCCTCATCTGTTGTAGAGCCTAATTCCTCCTCCTTCAACTCAAAATATATCTTCTTAGGATCCTTTGGTAGGAATTCATGTTTAATAACATATTTCACCTCTCTAAAAACCACATTGTGGTTGTACAAAACCTCCCTTGTTTCTAGGTTTCAAAGCTTATAACCTTTTAAACCATCCTTATACCCAATAAAGATGCACCTTTCAGATTTACTATCCAACTTGTTTATTTTCTCCTTTGGAACATGTACATATCCATCTCATCCAAATACCCATATATGTGAAAGAGAGGGTTTCTTATTAGTCCATACCTCTCGTGGAGTATTATCCTCCAACGTCGATGAAGGTGATCTGTTAACTAGGTAACATGCAGACTCCACTACGTTTGCCCAAAATTCCTGTCCTAACCTGACACCACTAGGTATGATTCTTTCCTTTTCCATCAATGTCCTATTCATTCTTTCTGCAACTCCATTTTGTTGAGGTATGTATGGAATAGTCTTCTTCCATGCTATACCACACTGCTTTCAAAACTCTTCAAATTCCTTCTTGCAAAACTCTCCACCATTATCTATCCTCAACACCTTTATCTTCTTCTTTGTCTGGTTTTCCACCAAAGCCTTAAATTCTTTAGACCTATCAAAGACTTCAGATTTCTTCCTAAGGAAACATATCAATGTATTCCTTGAGAAGTAAACTATAAATGATACATATTACAAATACTTACCCAGTGATGGAACTGGCACAGGTCCAAACACATCATTGTTCACAAGCTCTAATATTCATTTTGCCCTCTTAGCACCAGAGGGGAAACTCACCCGATTATGCTTCCCATATACACAATTTCCATAGAAATCAAAATCCAAAGAGAAATTAGACATACCTTCTATCATACCATTACCATGAAGTATTTAAAGTCCCTTCTCTTCAATATGTCCAAGCCTTTGATGCCATAGCATGGTCTTCTCAAGAAAGACCCCTATATTTTATGCTCCACTTTCTGGAACCACATAGTTATTGCACCCATAAATAACATTGCTACCTTGAATCGTGTACAAAGTTACAATCCAATCTCCCTGCATTGATACTAGTACTCCATGAAGAATCTTACATGTATCTTTATTGAACACCATTTTTACACCTACACCATTCAGTTTGCTTACAAAAACCATATTTTTGGTCAATGCAGGAATATGTAGAACACACGAAGGTGCTCTAATCCTTCCACCTTGAAACTTCAACTTGACTTTTCTATGACCAATGACTTTAGCCTCCATATCATCCATTAAGAAAAAATCACGACCGTCATATTTATCATACTCACAGAACCACCCCTTGTGGGGAGTGAAGTGAAAGGATGCACTTGAGTGAATCAACCATGCCTCATGATCTACATGTGTACTTGACGAAGAAGCCATGTACACATCCCAAAATTCATCTGAGGTGGTTTTCACCTTTGCAGAAGGAACATCATTAGAACTATTTCCTTTGTTAGGAGCTTTATATCTACATATTTTTTTGAAGTGACCTTCCTTTCCTCATTTCCAGCACACCTTTACAGGTTTTCCTAGAGATTTAGATGTCCTCTAGATTTAGATATCCCACTCGAGGATTTATTTTTGTTTTTGTTTTGGGACCATCCTCATATAGAAAAGGCATCACCATTATGACCCCCTATATTTTTCCATCTCATTTACTCTGACAACAAGGACGTGACTATTTCATCAAACTGCAAGGCGGTCACATTGCTATCTATTGCAAGAACCAGACTATCCCACAAATCTGGTAGAGAACATAAAAAATGATGCACTTATCTTAATTTGAAATTTTTATATCAACATATAACAACTAGCTTACAAAAGTATTAAAGGCATTCATATGCTCTTTCACTGAGTCTACATACTTCATCCTAAGGTTATATATCATTTTCCATAGGAATATTTTATTCACCAGAGACTTAGATTGGTAGAAAGTCCATAGCTTGTCCCACAAATCCTTTGTCGAAGCTTCCCCTGATACATTCAAAAATATTGAATCGCAGATACACAACCGTATTGTGGTCTTTGCCTTCCAATCTAACTACTCCCTATCTTCCTAGGACATTGTCATTGGTTTTGTACCCAGATCTCCCGCGATCCGCTGATATTTATCCACCATCAGATCCTCCATATTGATTTTCCACAACTCAAAAATTTGACCATTAAATTTCTCGATCTCTATATTTCCACTACTTTCCATCTTATTTCACCACAAGAATCAATCCCACAGATCGCCCACTGAACGGGGTCCACCATAGGCCCTAGAAAAACCCTCAACAACAAAGGTGTCCCCTTGAAACCAAAACAACTCTAGTACCAAATGAAGAAAATTAAACTAGAGGCAACCGACTATTTACAGAGAGGAATAATAAAAATAACCACAAGAACAATAAAAACACATACACATAATGCACAAAGTATTTTCCCTAGGAAAACCCCAACTCTATGGAAAAACCCATCCTAATTAAATTTCATTATCCATGGCAAAAACCCAAGCCAGCTCGACCAAGTGAGCCTTCACTGCTGACATCCCTAGCCCTCCTTACAGTGGATTCTTTCTAGCCTTTTACAGGCAACATTACATGAGACACCATGGGCATAAAACCATGGGTACATAATACCTTGTGCCCAAAAGACCACCACTATTAGACTTGGTCAATTTTGACTCTATCTCTCAGTCAAGTTTATCTAACACTAATAATCATCTTCTATTCTCATGAGGTCAAGTACACATACCACTTCTGTAATCACTGATAGAAATATTTATTTAATAATAAGGGACTACAATAGGCACCATCTTCTTTTACTCTGAGTATGAATCCTTCTCATATTTATGAGTATTTTGTTCTTCAAATACATATAATTGTCTTGATTTGTATATACTCTTGTTATCACTTTTCCAGTTAATTAATTCATAAGCTTGCACAAACACAATTATATTTCCCTTATCTTCCATTTGACCTACACTTAAAATATACTGCTTTAGTCCTTGAACTAATAAAGCATTAGTTTCTCCTCTAGTTTTATTAATTCTGGATTTATCTCGTTCTAGAACTTTTGCTGAAACATTAGTTCCAAGAATAACATTACTGTGTTTCTTTTTTTAAGAGACTCCATTTTACTCTTATCTGCAGTCATGTGATGAGACCATCCACTATCTATCTACCATTCATCTTCATCTTTAAATGAGAATAGAGAAATACCACACCTTATCTGTTCTTCTTCTTTCCTCTTGTTATGAGAAATGTTTGTGGATCCATTAATGTTCTTATCTAGTTACTTACCATGTTGTTTGTGGTGATCCATAAACTTGTTCTTTCATTCTTTTGCGACATGCCCAAACTTGTTACAAACATAACATCTTATATGTTCCATATTCCTTCTATTGTAATTAATGGATTTGTGACCAAACATATTGCAAGCAAAACAATATCCATTAAAATACCTAGAAGCTAATGATCTTTCTGTGAGATGGTTATTAGCTTGAAACATTCTACTTCTGCACTTGGATGCAACCTGTCCATAATTATGAAATATAGAACATTCAAAATTATTTATCAAAGGAGAAAATTGATTAACACTTCTATAGTTAGGAGTAAATGATTTCCTTTGAATATTTTATTTCCTTGATTGTTGATGAGGTTGACTTGTTATCTCTTTGTTGAGAATTTCAAATTTTGCTTTAGAATTCCTTGCCTGAGTATGTGAACTAGATCCTCCTTCAAGAGTTTCATGAAAACCAAGACGAAATTTGATGGCAAGAGACTTTTAACTACTAAGAATATTATCCAAAACCTTAGTACTATCTTGAAATCGCAAATTTTTATCATTTTCTTCTAATTTACCTTTTATGATATTTACCTCAATCTGATATTGCTTTTCTTTTGTAGATACTTCTTCTTCATAATTTATTCAACCTTTATTCCTTGCTCCATTTTCTATTTTAATTTGAGAACACCTTTCATCTAATTTTCTTAGTCTTCAAATGCTTGAAGTATTTGTTCATTCTGCTTATCTAATTTTTCAAGATCTTCTCTTAGAGAGACAACCTCAACTTCAAGACCTTAACAATATTGATTAGATACAATAACAGCATGATCCTTGTTATCATAAGGCTGAAACTTATCTCTAATATTAACAATATTTTTCACAAAAATATCAAGTTTTGTTCTAAGATCAAATTTTTTTTCTAACTCCTCTTCTTTTGAATCAACTCCATCTATCATTTTGGACACATTGTTAGACATAATATTACCAGAGAAATATTTCTTTGGGACTTCTTCATGTATTTCTTGTAGATTTTCCAACACTTGCTTTGCAGTAGTATAATGCATAACCTTATACAATATTGAATCAGATATGCTACACTATGTTACTAAAAGCCTTTTTGTTATTTTGCACTTCCTTGTCTGTTGGAGGAAACTTGGTGTAACCATTGCACACTAGATGCCAGACATCGAGATTCATTAGGTTATATTTCATATTTTTTTTCCATTGTTGATAATTATCTTTTCTTAGCATAGTCACATATGCATTGTCTATTGATTCTAAGATTCCTTGATATGTTTCTTTTAGAGGCATCATTTGTGAATATGTTTTCTCTTTAGAGTGCTTACTTTCACTTTTACCCGTAAGTGAAAGTTCAGTGGTTTCAATATCATAGTCATTATCATTATTGCATAGACAAGGAAATGGATCAAATTTTGAACAAAAATCTCTACCTAATAGTGCTTTGTCTTCTTTATTCTTGATCAATAGAAAGCATATTTCTCCCAAAATTCAATATTTTCTGAGATATGTAATTGTTACTGCATCTAATATATTCCTGTCAAAGTTTTCAATAAAAGTACAATTTTGTTCTAGGCCACGAAACTCATTACTACTTTTATCTTCAAATTCCAGAAGTAAGTGACAATCTTGATCAGAATCACCTTCTTCACCATTTGAAAGACCAACATTATCTTCATGTTATAAAAAATTCTCTTGTTTTCAAACCTCTTCCTATTCATTTTTGCAACTTATTTTCCTTTCTCCTGATTCTCTCTATAAGGAAAGTTAGTAGCATAATCACCAACTGTACCACAAGAAAAACATTTGAAAGGAATATTACCTCTAAATATTCCAATACCCACTTGGAGTTTCTTTACGAAATTTGCCTCTTGTTCTTATGATACATAACCTGATTCTTCCTTTTCTTTTCCTTTTGAAGTATCTTTGAAGGCTACTTCTCTCATGTCTGAAGGGCCACCTTTCCTCATCTCAAACACTATCAATATTCCATGGAGTTAATCAAGTGTGAGACTATTTAGATCCTGCATTTCTTTAATAGCAGAGACTTTGGAGTCGAGCTTCGGAGTCAGAGATCTCAAAATATTATTAACAATAGTATCATCATTTATTTATTCACCAAGATTTTTCATGGAATTAACAATTTCATCTACTCTAAGAAAAAAAGCTGCAATGCTTTCATCATCATGTATTTTTAATCTCTCATGCTGTATTTTGAATGTTTGAAGTTTAGCACTTTTTACCTTGTTGTCACCCTCATAACTTTGGATAATCTTATCCCACATTCCCTTTGTTGTGTTCATCTGCATCACCTTCACAAACTCAGACTTGACCAGAATTCCCAAGATGGCATTTACAACTTTTGCATTGGTTTCATACTGTTTCTTTCCTATAGTGTTTCAAGGAATAGAGGTTGTATATTGATATCCACTTTCAATGATTTCCCATACATGAGCTCCTAGTGCCTATAAGTATGCTATCATCCTAAATTTCTAAAAGACAAAGTTAGTTCCATTAAATATAGAGGTCTGATAGAAAATACTCATTCATGACTACTCATGTTGACAGATCTTCTTCAAGCAATCAAGCCTCTTCCAAAGGACATACTCTGATATCAATTGTTTGGAAAAATATTGAGAGGGGTGGGGTGGTGAATCAATATTTTCAAATCATTAAACATTTCAATTTTATATCCTGATTTCTGTACGCGACATTATTGAAAGGAACCCGCGTATGTGCACAACTTTTATTTAGACAACTAGCATATATACAGTAAACTTACTTTTCATTTAATTCATCTTCTCTTCACCTTAAGCTAGCACATTAGTACTTCATTAAACATTTTATAAATAGTAACCCTGTGTAGTAAGAAAAAAAATAAACCATCACACATAATCAACACACATGAACACCAAGATTTAATGCAGAAACCCAATGTGGAAAAAAACCACCGTTGTTTTCATCTCTTTCTTCTTTTTAATATAAAGAAAATATTTTTACAACCTTTTACTAGCGCAAACTCATACTAGTACGCATGCACCCACCTGTAGATGGCTATAAGCTTCACTCATTCTACAACACCTACTAGAAGGGAGCTCCAACCCCCTGATATGATTTACCAGCTACCACTGAAAGGAAGCTTCAACTTGCTCATTGAAGGATCCACCTCTTAATACCTCCACTGACCAAATTTCATAAATTTTCATACTAGATCCACCTGCTACAACAGTTCACAACTTGTAGGCTAGGTTTCATCAAATTTTCAGACTTTACACACTACCAACATTTAAGCCAAAAATAAAAAATCAAAACTGAAACTTATCACTGTAACTCAACCCTTAAATCTCTAACCCAATTGAATCAACCCTCAAGTGAAACCCAATCACTGAATCAACTCAAACTCAAATCAATCAACTTAAAGAACTAGATCAGTGAGATCATTGTCACTAGAATATGAAACATGATGCACATCACAACAACCAAATTATGTTACTGCAAACCCTTATCAACCATATATCAAAATATATATGCTACTTTATAGTAAAAAACTCGCGTGTTTACACTCTTTCCATGAAGCATGCCCGCGTATAGATCTTAAACCACTGAATCCTAAAAGTGAACTATTGTCATCTTGAACTAGACATTGTGTCGTATAGAGTACCACTACATCATTATGAAATAATCATAGAACCTTCATTGAACTTCAATCACAAAAAACAAGTATCATCATCATTCTTCAATCAATCAATTATTAATCAAAAAATCATTGTTTAAGCCCAGATCATTAAGAAGACTTCATTGACAGACAACGGAAATACAACAAGAATGATTAAACTGATCAACCATCATTTTCATCAAAACCCTAGTTTTTGTATGCGCTTTTTACGAAATAAAATTGCATGTAAACGAGTTACCAATATCACACTCACATGTGTATGTGCCTTCCGGGCTATAAAATACACATACATATATGAAATTTCAGAATCAAACCATTGCTTGAACACAAAACTGCAGACATACCCAGATCTCGCCATACACAAAAAAATCACGCGTCAAGACATTATCAACATAGATCAAATCAACTCATAATCAATATTGTAATCTCAAATCTATTGGATCTAATCCATCATCAAATTTTTGGGTGCATACTTAGTTTTACATGAATAAAAACATTAACAACCCATTACATGTATATTTGCTTCAGATTTAATTATTCATGAAACTTTCATCATTTTCACACACTTAACACTTTGATCTTTATCTCCTTATATAGATTAGCCCTTATCCAATACCATGCGTCAAAACCATACTGCAGCTGATGGTTTTCTTAGACGAACCAAAACATTTGTTACTGGCCTCAATACCATAGGGAAATACCATGGTGCAGAAATTTTAGGTGCCTTTGCTTCTTCACACTCACGTGTGTATGTGGATTTTATTAATATAACCCTCGTATACTTCTTGAAATTCAACTTTTTCATTCCTCTGCCCCTACACTGCTATGACTTTGGTCAAATTCTCTATCACATTTGTACACACTTCCTGTTGACATTTGTATAAAGTTTGTTTCTATCAAAGGATAATTCATCAAGTAGGTTTTCATCAAGCACAACACATAATTCATAATGTCAACACTAACAAGGTATCATACCCATCAAACTAAGATCGTATGCCAAAGTTATGACCCAAAGAAATTGATGTACCAATTTACCCCAACAGGGCCCACACAGTTTTGTTGTTTGATCTCCTAGGATTGGATTTTTGGATGTTTAGGGTTTTCCATTGGTTCTCGATAATAAATATGCCTTCAAGCCTCATTGCAACATAGTTCATAAGAAATGTAGCCACCACATTTCTTCTCAGAGATAAGCTACAATCGTTTGAGCTAGTTTATTTTCATTCTACATGTAAACAATTTTTAGTACTTTGTTATTAAGGAATTCAAGTTCTGTTTTCACTATATCGTTTTGTTTTTGTTCATACCTATTTTTCATTTCATTCCTGCATAAATCCGTATCAATGGTATTAGGCAGTCTACTCTTTCTCTATTTTTCTGTGCATGTCCTCAACAAGGTTGGAGTATAAGGAGCTGGGACTTGAATTGGTTGAACCCTTGCAAGTTCGTCCCCACCAACACTGAAAGTAACAGATATTTTTTATTTTTTATTCTTTAGTCCAACATCACTAAGGATAAGATGTAACGATCATAGTAAATAACTCATTTCTAATATAATTAAAAACTATTATTTTTCAATTTATAAAGTTTAACTTTAAAAATATTTTTTATTACAAGGATATCTCATACTTTGTTAATTGAATTTAATTATTAACCTATTAAAACATACTTTTTAATATATATTACTGTTAGTAATTCTTAAAGAGGCATTTTAAAGTTTACTATAATAAAGATGCTATTGTGAAGCACTGTATTGAAATCTTAAATCCAATAATAATAATAATAAAACATAATATTGAATCAATTTTAAAAAGTAATAAAAAGTAAAAGATATTGTTTTGAGGCTTCTGCAATTTATATATTGTGTAGAGTTTTCTCCTAGATCATCATCTCCTGACATCACCCATCCCCTCTTTTCACTAGAACTTTCACCTCCATTCCTAATCTTACTTTTCTACCTCTGCACATCACATTCCAAATTATCAGTAACCCTAATCTGAATTTATAATTTAGATTTCAACTGAAATTGCTGCTTTAACCTCCTAAATTGCCCTCTGTTGACATCTCCCCTCCCTTCTTTTCACAAGACCTTTCAACTCCATACCTAACATTACTTTTCTACATCTACACCTCAAATTCTAAATTATCACTAACTCTATTATGAATTTTTAATTCAGATTTCAACTGAAGTTCCTGCTTTAACCTCCTAGATCGCCCTCTCTTGACATCTCCCCTCTCCTCTTTTCACTGGACCTTTCACCTCCATTCCTAACCTTACTTTTCTACCTCTACACCTCAAATTCTAGATAATCACTACCCCTAATCTGAATTTCTAATTCAGATTTCAATTGAAATTCCTGTGCTAACCTCCTAGATCGTCCTCCCCTAACATCTCCCCTCCCCTATTTTCATTGGGCCTTTCACCTCCATTCTTAACCTTACTTTTCTACCTCTACACCTCAAATTCTAGATAATCTCTAACCCTATTCTGAATTTCTAATTCAGATTTCAACTGAAATTGCTGCGTTAACCTCCTAGATCGTCCACCCCTGGCATCTCCCCTCCCCTCTATTAATTGGGCCTTTCACCTCCATTCTTAACCTTACTTTTCTACCTCTACACCTCACATTCTAAATGATCACTAACCCTAATCTAAATTTTTAATTGAGATTTCAACTGAAATTCCTTCTTTAAACTCCTAGATCACCCTCTTGTGACATATCCCCTCCCCTCTTTTCACTAGACCTTTCACCTCCATTCCTAACCTTACTTATTTACTGCTACACCCCACATACTAAATTATCGCTAAACCTAATTTGAATTTTTAATTCATATTTCAACTGAAATTCCTGCTTTAATCTCCTAGATAGCCCTCTCTTGACATCTCCCCTCCCCTCTTTTCACTAAACCTTTCACAACCATTCCTAACCTTACTTTTCTACCTCTACAATTCACATTCTAAATTATCAGTAACCCTGATCTGAATTTTTAATTCATATTCCAATTGAAATTCCTCCTTTAACGTCTTAGATAGCCCTCTCCTGACATCTCCCCTCCCTTCTTTTCATTGGACCTTTCACCTTCATTCCTAACCTCACTTCTCTACCTCTACAACTCATATTCTAAATTATCACTAACCCTAATCTGAATTTCTAATTCAGATTTCAACTGAAATTCTTGCTTTAACCTCCAAGACCACCCTCTCCTGACATCTCCCCTCCCTCCTTTTCACTGGACCTTTCACCTCCATTCCTAACCTTACTTTTCTACCTCTACACCTCACATTCAAATTTCAAATAGAATTCTTGCTTTAACCTCCTAGATCGCCCTCTCCTAACCTTACTTTAACCTCCTAGATAGCCCTCTCCTAAGATCTCCCCTCCCCTCTTTTCATTGGACCTTTCATCTCCATTCATCACCTTACTTTTCTACCTCTACATCTCACATTCAAATTTCAAATAGAATTCTTGCTTTAACCTCCAAGACCACCCTCTCCTGACATCTCCCCTCACTCCTTTTCACTGGACCTTTCACCTCCATTCCTAACCTTACTTTTCTACCTCTACACCTCACAATCTAAATTATCACTAACCCTAATCTGAATTTTTAATTCAAAATTCAACTAAAATTCCTACTTTAACCTCCTAGATCGCCCTCTCTTGACATCTTCCCTACCCTCTTTTCGCTGGACCTTTCACATATATTCCTAACCTTCCTTTTCTACTTTTACAACTCACATTCTAAATCATCACTTAGCCTAATCTTAATTTTTAATTTAGATTTCAATGAATATTCCTACTCTAACCTCCTAGATAGCCCTCTCCTAAGATCTCCCCTCCCCTCTTTTCATTGGACCTTTCATCTCCATTCATCACCTTACTTTTCTACCTCTACATCTCACATTCAAATTTCAAATAGAATTCTTGCTTTAACCTCCTAGATCGCCCTCTCCTAACATCTCCCCTCCTGTCTTTTCACTAGACCTTTCACCTCCATTCCTAACATTACTTTTCTACCTGTACAACACACATTCTAAATTATCACTAATCCTAATATGAATTTTTAATTCATATTTCAACTCAAAATTCATGCTTTAACCTCCTAGATTGCCCTATCCTGACATCTTCCCTCCCCTCTTTTGACAAGACCTTTAACCTCCATTCCAAACCTTACTTTTCTACCTCTACACCTTACATTCTAAATTATCACTAAGCTTAATATGAATTTTTAATTCAGATTTCAACTAAAATTCCTTCTTTAACCTCTTAGATTGCCCTCTCCTGACATCTCCCCTCCCCTCTTTTCACTAGAACTTTCACCTCCATTCCTAACCTTACTTTTCTACCTCTACACCTCACATTCTAAATTATCACTAGCCCTAATCTGAATTTTTAATTCAAATTACAACTAAAATTCCTACTTTAGCCTCCTAGATCGTCGTCTACTGACATCTCCCTTCCCCTCTTTTCAATGGAGCTTTCACCTCCATTCCCAACCTTACTTTTCTACCTCAACACCTCACATTCTAAATTATCACTAACCATAATCTGAATTTTTAATTCAGATTTCAATTGAAATTCTTGCTTTAACCTCCTAGATCGCCCTCTCCTGACATCTTCCCTCCCCTCTTTACATTGGACCTTTCACCTCCATTCCTAACCTTACTTTTATATCTCTACACCTCACATTCTAACTTATCACTAACCCTAATCTGAGTTTTTAATTCAGATTTCAACTGAAATTCCTTCTTTAACCTCCTAGATCGCCCTCTCCTGACATCTCCCCTCCCCTTTTTTCACTAGACCTTTCCTCTCCATTCCTAACCTTACTTTTCTACCTCTACAGCTCACATTCCAAATTATCACTAACCTTACTATGAATTTTTAACTCAGATATCAAATAAAATTCCTAGTTTAACCTCCTAAATTTTCTTCTCCTGACATCTCCCCTCCCCTCTTTTCACTGGACCTTTCACCTCCATTCCTAACCTTACTTTTCTACCTCTAGACCTCGCATTCTAAATTATCACTAACCCTAATCTGAAATTTTAATACAAATTTCAACTGAAATTCTTGCTTTAACCTCTAACATGGCCCTCCCTTGATATCTCCCCTCCCCTCTTTTCACTAAACCTTTCACCTCCATTACTAAACTTACTTTTATACCTATACACCTCACATTTGAAATTATCACCAACCCTAATCTAGACCACCCTCTCCTCACATCTCCCCTCCCCTCTTTTCACTGGACCTTTCACCTCCATTCCTAACCTTACTTTTCTACCTCTACAACTCACATTCTAAATTATCAATAACACTAATATGAATTGTTAATTCAGATTTCAATTTAAATTCCTACTTTAACCTCTTAAACTGCCCTCTCCTAACATCTCCTCTCCCCTCTTTTCAATGGACCATTCACCTCCATTCCTAACCTTAATTCTCTAACTCTAGACCTCACATTCTAAATTATCACTAACCCTAATCTGAATTTTTAATTCAGATTCCAACTAAAATTCTTGCTTTAAACTCCTAGATTTCCCTCTTCTGACATCTCTCCTCCCCACTTTTCGCTAGACCTTTCACATCCATTCCTAACCCTACATTTGTACCTATACACCTCACATTCTAAATTATCACTAACCCTAATGTTAATTTTTAATTTAGATTTCAACTAAAATTCCTGCTTTAACCTCCTAGATCGCCCTTTCCTAACATCCCCCCTCCCCTCTTTTCACTAGACCTTTCACCTTCATTCCTGACCTTACTTTTCTACCTCTAGACCTCAAATTTAGATTTCAACTAGAATTCCTTCTTTAACCTCCTAGATCGCCCTTTCCTGACATCTTCCCTCCCATCTTTTCACTGGACCTTTCACCTCCATTCCTAACCTGACTTTTCTACCTCTACACCTCACATTCTAAATTATCACTAACCCTAATCTGAATTTTTATTTTAGACTTCAACTAAAATTCCTGATTTAACGTCCTAGAACACTCGCTCCTGACATCTCCTCTCCAGTCTTTTCACTGGACCTTTCACCTCCATTCCTAACCTTACTTTTCTAGCTCTACACCTCACATTCTAAATTATCACTAACCCTAATCTGAATTTTTTATTCATATTTCAACTAGGATTCCTACTTTAACCTCCTAGATCACCCTCTCCTGACATCTCCCCTCCCCTCTTTTAACTGGACCTTTCACCTCCATTCCTAACCTTACTTTGATACCTCTACACCTCTCATTCCAAATTATCACTAACCCTAATCTAAATTTTTAATTATGATTTCAACTGAAATTCTTGCTTTAACCTCCTAGATCGCCCTCTCCTGACATCCCCCAACCCCTCTGTTCACTAGACCTTTCACCTCCATTCCTAACCTCACTTTTTTACCTCTACACCTCATATTCTAAATTATCACTAACCCTAATCTAAATTTTAATTTCAAATTTCAACTGAAATTCTTGCTTTAACCTCCTAGATCTCCCTCTCCTGACATCTCCCCTCCCCTCTTTTCGTTAAACCTTTCACCTCCATCCCTAACCTTACTTTTCTACCTCTACACCTCACATTCTATACTATCACTAACCCTAATCTGAATTTTTAATTGAGATTTCAATTGAAATTCCTCCTTTCACTTCCTAGGTCGCCCTCTCCTGACATCTCCACTCCCATCTTTTCACTTGACCTTTCACCTCCATTCCTGACCTCACTTTTCTAACTCTGCACCTCACATTCTAAATTATCACTAACCCTAATATGAATTTTTAATTCTGGTTTCAACTGAAATTCTTTCTTTAACCTCCTAGATCTCCCTCTCCTGACTTCTCCCCTAACCTATTTTCATTGGACCTTTCACCTCCATTCCTAACCTTACCTTTCTACCTCTACACCTCACATTCTAAATTATCACTAACCCTAATCTGAATTTTTAATTCAGATTTCAATTGAAATTCCTACTTTAGCCTCCTAGATTGCCCTCTCGTGACATGTTCTCTCCCCTCTTTTCACTGGATCTTTCACCTCCATTCCTAACCTTACTTTTCTACCTCTACACCTCATATTCTAAATTATCACTAACCCTATTCTGAATTTTTTATTTAGATTTCAGCTGAAATTCCTACTTTAACCTCCTAGATTGCCCTCTCCTCACAATTCCCCTTACCTCTTTTCATGAGACCTTTCACCTCCATTCTTAACCTTACTTTTCTACCTCTACACTTCACATTCTAAATTATCACTAACCCTAATATGAATTTTTAATTCAAATTTCAACTGAAAATATAAGGTTTTATAACTTAAAAATTAAAGACTCTGAATTAAAACTAAGTAAAATTATTTTTAACTAAACAATTTCAAAATTTAGATTAATATTTATATCAATACTATTAGTAATTA
>APFE031667955.1:61501-152702 GCA_000404065.3 Pinus taeda
TTTGTATTTCCTAAAAACATAAAGTACATATTAAGTCATGGAGTTTTGTGCTGGTATGTCATTAAGAAAACCATACCAAACCCATAATCTCAACCTTTTCAAAAGAGCAGAAGATATATTTTTAATTGTTGATATAAAAACTAGAAACCAAAAATGAAAAAACCAAGCCACGTAAGTCAATTACAGATTGAGAGATACAGAAAAAGTGTCAAGGAATAATATGGAAAGAGACCAGTCAAGGAGATTTGTCCTGATTAGCTATCTTCCTACATTCTTACTTAAGGGGGGAGTCTACAAAGGATTTCCATGAAGAGGAGATCCACAAATATGATGAGACACATCCTTGATTGGCCAACTTATCCGTAATTTTATTTCCTGTTCTTCTGATGTCAGGAGGGGTGATCATCGAAATGGGAGGAAGAAACAATGCTACTCATATGAGTAGGATTTCAATTCTCCAATTATGATATATTTTGATAATTTGGGTGCTTTGGAGGATATTTAAGATAAAGTTTATAACACATTGAGAAACTACCTCCACTTTAAGTTTGGTGTATCCTTGAGTCTAGGAAATGAATAACCCTATTATGGGGATTTCAACTCGAATGCATTGTTACTTTTATATCTCCCAAATCATGAATATATGTAGATAGAGGATCCTAAATGATCCCTAAAGATGCTTCCATAGCCTACTTTGTGTAGATTACACTTTCAGGTTCCATTGAAATTGAACCTTAAAAATTTAGGGAGAGGAGCGATCCAAGAGGAGGAATTAGGCATTGGAGTAGGACAAAGATAAGGGGAAATCATGACTTTTGGAGTAGGAAACCAACTTTGAAGTAGCAAGGCCTCCTCACCTAAGACCTATCAATATTGAACTGACCAGGATTGCACAACAATTGATTCTTTTACATTATTTTGAATTGCGATCCAAATAAAATCATGAGGGGGTGAGAAATGCTTCAATATGAAATGTTTCCTCTCTTTCAAAATATCCCAAAGTAGAAAACCTAGAAGGAGATTCTAGGTTTTTTTAAGATAGGATTATTAAAATATGGACCCTCCAATTGTTAATGGTGTGAGGTATACTCTATAGATCACAAATTTATCTCTTCATGTTAGCTTCTATATTGCTCCATAGATGTTTTAAATAGGGGAAACTATTGAGGAGGTGCTCCACATTTTTAGTGTCCTAAAGGTATAGAATACAACTAGAGGAGACCATATGCTTGCATCTCTGAATCTTGTCCTAGGTTAAGGTCATCCATTGAACTTTGAGCCATACGAATATGGAAATTTTCATCAATATATTTGTCTATTGACTCAAACTCCAGATGGAATCTTTTGGTAATTCTTTGAAATTTGATTCTAAGCTATATTCCTCATAGATGGAAAAGGAAATACTTGTTCCATAACCTCATTGGAGTTTAATGGGTTATTTGGATATCAATATGAGTATTTCTCGAATATTTTGCCAAAATTTTGACCAAGTCTCATCGCCAGGTTGGGGGTTCCATTCCCTTAGAATTAATAGTTGCCTCCATGTTTGATCTATGTTAGAGGCATTCCAATAGTGTTTGATGTTTTGAATGTCATGGGAAGTCAAGTGGAAGCACAAATACCTTAAGTCATTTTGGTCTTGGAATTTTGGGAGTTGTTGCCATGAGTCCTCCAAAAATATGGTTTTTTTGTCCATCACAAATTTCCTAGAAGTAGTATTGTTATACCAAATACATTCCCTTTTTTCTAAATTCCAAATGGAAGGTACTTCTTAGGAGAAGGTAATTATTATGATTTTCCTAATATGAATGTGCTTTGAATATTTTTCCATCTTGATAAATAATAATATTATAAAAAAATGTTGTTTAAATCCTAATATAATCTCATGATAGTTATTTTAATGGTCTTGACCTCCTCAGAGTCAACATTTTCATATTGATCAGTAGCATCTCACAAGTATCATCAAAATTTAATTTCCTAATTCTAAGAAGTTCCTAGAATTTATATATTGTGCAAAATTTTTATAATTTGTAGATTTTTAGAAAATAATAGATTGTGTAAAAACACTAGGAACAATATGTAGAAAAGCAAAAAGGAAGAAAAGAAAAAGAAAAGGAAAAAATTGTTTCATTTAGGAGAAATGTTATGAGGAATTTTCCAAAAGTCTAGGAGGGGAATTATCTCTTGAGAATTCTAGATATCTATTTTTCAAGTATAAATAAGATTGTAATCATTTTCCAGAAACTAGGGAGAAATGGTTCTAAGCCTTTAATAATATATGGTTTCAAGGTGTTTTGTATGATTTGGTTTCTTTGTGTTATTATTTTGGTGTTGCATTTGATCTAGGTGGAAATTGGTGGCCATCCACATATTCCACTTGGAACCCTGCCACTTTTTCTTTCACTCTCCTTAATTGTAGCACATTTTACATTTTTTGGCAATTTTTTGGTTCTTAAACTTCTCGGGCTGTTTTGAAGCCCTAAACGATGTTTTTTTGGCAAAAATGGAAATTTACAATTTGTGATAAGGATTTATAAAGGAAATTTGTAGTCATCGAATAGATATTTCTAACAAGATATTGTACCCATCAAACAAAGATCGTATGCCAAAGTTATGACTGCAAGAAGTTGATGTACCAATTTACCCCAATAGGGCCTACAAAATTTTGACATTTCATCTTGTAGGGTTAGGTTTTTGGATGTTTAGGGTTTTCCATTGGTTCTTGATAATAAATACACCTTCAATCATTATCGTAATATAGTTCAGAAGGAATGTAGCCACTACACCTCTTCTTAGAGATAAGCTACCATTGTCTGAGCTAGTTTTTTTCCATTCTACATGTACTTTGTTATTAATGAATTGAAGTTATGTTTTCACTATATCTTTGTGTTTTTGTTCATATCTTTGTTTCATTTCATTCCTGCATAAATTAGAATTAGTGGTATCATAGCGGTCGACTCTTTCTCTATCTTTCTTTGCATATCCCCAATGAGGTTGGGGTATAAGGAGTTGGAAATTGAATTGGTTGAACCCTTGCAAGACCGTTCCTTCCAAAATCGATGAGTAGCTATGGGCAATGAAAGAAATATGAGGGAGTAGGGGATCCTATCAAACTGCTCCTCAACGAAGCCCTCGAGTGGCAAAGGAACGAGATGATGGATAACTTTTCTCATATCCAACAGACACTTTGGAGGTGCTACCCCCTTCAAGTTACAAGTTAAATTTTACACCGCTATATTTGAAGATCAAATAGACGTAGATGCCATAGATGAATGGTTAAATATACTAGAAGGATATTTTTCGATTCATGATTTTCTGATATGGAAAATATTACTTTTTATCTCCTCAAAGCTTCCCTCCACGTCAAGGGATAGTGGGAAACATATTGTGAGTAGAAGGATGAGAAGGAATCTTCACTTCTTTCAGCCACACCCATTTGTAACTCCATCCAAGACATCATCAAGGAATAACACTACCCTATTGGGAGCTATGAAGATAAGTACAAAAAATTGACCACATTGCGGTAAGGAAGGGACAAACATGTACTAGAGTTCACAAATATATTTCATACCCTTCACATGAAGTTGGGTATCAAGGATTCTGAGTGGAATATGGTACTCAAGTACCACGACTATCTAGAAAAATAAATCCAGAATGATATGGGGTTCCTCAACATCTCCTCTCTTAGTGTTGCATACTAACACATTATCAAGATCATGAAAAAATTATAAATAGAAGAGGTGAGCCTTTAGATCTGTAAATCCGAAGCAAGGAAATGGCACCCTGGAAGCACAGAACAAAGGGCAAAGCCAAGGAGGGGTGTCCTAGGACAAAACTTGGAAGTCACAAGTAAATAATAATACCATGATGATGAAGAAGGAAATGAGGAAGTGGTATGAGTTCCACAAGAGCCCCACTCATAACACAAGTGAGTATTGTGCGAAATAGTCAGTAATGGTTGAGTTGAAGGCTTTAGAGTTAGATGCATGCTCTGACTATGAGTCAGACCACGAAAAATGGGATGACAAAGGGAAGAAATTTCCAGATGTAGAGGCCAGTGCCACCATTTCCACCACCAAGGTCTAGAATATTAAGCCCAAACAACCAAAGGAAGGGTAGTGTCTCTTCCACTCATAGATGTGGGTGAAGGGGTTATTGTTGCATTTCATTGTCGACAAGAGGAGCCAAAAGAATATCATCTCAGTAGAAGTCATTAAGCAGTTGGTTCTGTCAAAGACATCACACCCACAACCATACACCATCGAATGGCTCCACCAAGGATGAGATCTGTGTGTCAGCCAGCAGTGTCTTCTTCCTTACAACATCAAACCCTTCACGGATGAGGTATTGTGTGACATTGATCCTCTTGAAATTTGTGACACATTATTAAGCCAACCATACTTGTGGAAGTGTCATGTTGTGTATGAGTCGAATCCTCACACTATTTTTATTGCTTTGGGAAATAAGTTATATAGGATATCAGAGGTAGACCCTCCTATTGACATCTCATTGGCCTATGCTAAGAAATGCAGTAAGATCATCTTCAAAACTAGGAAATGTGTTTTCTTTCTAATTCAATCTCAAAATAAGGGGAAGATCATGGCCATGCCCATATAATCCGGAAAGGGTTCCTCCACACAGCAAAATTCGGTGGATAAGGTCATGGAAGAATATAGGGACATCTTCTCCTCACCTATAGGGGTACCCTTGAATTGTCATGTCAAGAATTTGATCAATATAACTATGAGAGAACCTTTACCCAACGGGAATGTATACCACCACTCCATTCTCAAAAATGAAGAGATCAGGTAGTAGATATAGGAGTTTTTGTAAAAAGGATACATTCGACCAAGTTCCTCATCTTGT
This sequence comes from Pinus taeda, assembly GCA_000404065.3. Taxonomy (NCBI): domain Eukaryota; kingdom Viridiplantae; phylum Streptophyta; class Pinopsida; order Pinales; family Pinaceae; genus Pinus; species Pinus taeda. The sequence continues at coordinate 66,368 of APFE031667955.1, forward strand.
GGCAGCCTGATTGAACTTTTACGGAAGAAGGATGGGACCTAGAGGATTTGCATTGATTATTGAGCAATAAACAAAATCATTGTGAGGAATAGGTTTCCAAACCCATAGATTGATGACTTTCTAAACCAGTTCAAGGTTTCCAGGTGTTTTGATAAGACGAATTTGAAGTTTAGCTATCATTAGGAACTAATATAGCCCATTGATGCATTGAGGACAGCCTTAAAATCTAAGAAATGCCTTCTTTAATGGATGGTCATGCCTTTTGGGTTGGAAATTCCCTTGTAAATTGTATGACACTAATGGATGACATCTTGCAGCCCCTCACCAAATCGTTTATGGCTGTTTATCTAGAAGACATCCTCATATTTAACAAGATTTTGGAAGAGAACTTGCAACACATTCGATGGATCCTTTAGACCCCACAACAACACAAATTATGTTCCAACCTGGAGAAGGAACCTTTAGCATGATTTAAGTCCAATATCTAGGTTAAATCATAGATGAGAAAGTCATGCATGTCGATATAGTTAGGATCCAATTCATTCTAGATTGGCCACCCCCAAGTACTGTAACAGAGCTTCCCAACTTTTTGGGCTTGCCTATTTTTATCAGAGGTTCATGTTGTGATTCTCCCATATCACTGGGCCTTTAAGTCAGATCACCAAGGGTAGAGAAAAAACAATTTTTTTTGTGTTTCGAGTACCAATAGAAGGCATTTGTTAAGATGAAGTGTTCCCTATATTAGAAAACTATACTCACATTTCAAAACTTTCAATAGCCATATAAAATTAAGACATAAAACTTCGATTGTGCTATTGGTGCAACCCTCACCCAACAAGGGCATTTGTTGGCCTATTATAGTGAGACAATTTTTGATGAAATTTAGAAGTACCCCACGTATGATAAAGAAATGTCTTATATCATGCAAGCTTATCAAAAGTGGAAATAATACATTCTAGGGAAGGATATAGTTATCCACACAAATAACTAACACCTTTAGTTTATACATACATAAGGGAAGTTGTAGAACGATTCCCATTAGAAGTTGTCTACATATACCAACAATTCCACTTAAACATTAAATACAAAAAGCGCAACACATGTAACCACCCTTCACATATCTAGCCTGTTTCAACAGCCTGTCAGGGTAAACAGGAGAGGAAGAGCTACTAATACATGTCCTGACCTCCAAAATTCACTCATGCAACTTAGGCAAACAACTGAACCTATCAACCACAAACTAACATCCTATAGGACTTATAGGATATTGGAGGCTAAAAATCCACTCCCAATGCCCAAATCCTGAGTTGGATAGTTATTCAACTCACCTAAACTCCCAACCGTAGGCATAACATTGCATCCATGCAACTCTAGGCCACCAATCGCATGCATAAGCCTACAAGGTACTGATTGCAGTCTCAATTTCTCAGTTTTGAGCCTTCGACCCCAGAATCATTGCCACCTTTTTAGTGCTTGTCTCTAGACCACTCCCCAGAACTTAATGGGACTTTTCATAATGATAAATGACATAAAGAAAAATACATTCACACAAGAGTTTCTCAAAATCTTGGCCTATGTGGGCCTAACCATGAAATTCATTTCATCGCACACATGGAGAACATGTAATCTATAGGTCATGAATGTATATTTAAACATAGAGGTTCTAATGCTTATCTCATAATCCTTAAGAATGTCTAATGTCATCTCACAATAGATGGAATAACATCTATTACTTAATGCATTCAATAGCCATTCATTTACTAATCAAAACATGTTAAGAGCCATAATTAGAATCTCTCATGAAACCATGATTATAACTAGCATATAACCAAAATAATAACAATGATAGAACAACCATCAAATCCACATAATAATAAGTACAATTACTCATAAAATACAAGAGGAAAAGAGATTTTATTAAAATATACAAAAGCCAACAAAGCCAGGGACTTCCACATAACACTCGACCATTTATTGGGTTGAATCAAATATTTCTTTTATCTAACTATCCCCATCCTATATTCCAAGCGTGAATGTGGGATCTCATGGAATAAACCACGCAAAACCAACCTAAAGCTTCTATATGGCATACCACCTCAACTCTCAACCAATGATTCCACCTCATGCTCGGACATCACTAACACCAACCAAATCAGACTATATCCAAGTTGCCTAGGGCTCTAGTGTGTTTTTCCTAACCATGGCTACAAGAACTAATAACTCAACCCACAACCTTCTAGGGCTCCAAGTTGTTTTTTCAACCAAGTCTCTAAGACTAGTAACTCAACCCACCAAGGGCTCCAGAGCATCTTTCCAACCAAGGCTCCAGGAGTAGTAACTCAACCCACCAAGGGCTCCAAAGAATTTGTCCAACGAAGGCTCCAAGAATAGTAACTCAACGCAAGCTATTCCAAGGCTCTAGAGTGTTTGTTCCAAGCAATGACTCCAGGAACTAGCAACTCAACCCATGGCCATAACATGAGCACCAATTCGAAACAACAAATGGAAAAACAAAAAACACCATGGCTATCCAAGAAATGGAAAAGCTAGGTAAAACAATTGTCAATCCCGACAATCCTCAATGCCAATGATAAATCATAACCAAATAACCACGTGCATATGCCATGCGTCCCAAAAATAACAAGGATATCATACATGCAACTTGATACTTGCAAGAGAATCCAATTGTAGTAGTTGATCCACTTGTTCCCTTGCACTTTCCTACTTTCCTTTCGCTTCTTTCTCAAAATCCAATATATGCCAAATTTCTCCAAGAATACTTTAAGTGTGCAAGATTATGAGAGAGTGAGAGAATAGAAGAGAGCACCAAGCTAAAACTGACAAGAGTCTGCGAACTGATCCTCATAAGCCTTTTATCATTGAGGCCTTTATTTTCTTCATTTTCCTTAATTTTTCCTTCAATTCCCCTCCCATGCAAATATGTGACCTTTCAGCTTCCTTTTCTCCTATTTTTCCTTATTTTCATACATAAAATGTCAATTAATTCCTCTTTGGGTTCACCAATTCCCTTAGTCATAAATAAATCAAAATGACACCCACTAGGATGTTTTTCCCACCATTCATCTTGAAATATGTGTCCCATGACCTTCCCCTTATATTTTTTACATGAAAATCATCCATGGGTTATTACAAATCCCTACCCCTTGGGGGAACACCATCGTCAACATTCTATGTCACCTATTACCACCAAACCGTTGTTAATAAAAAAAATAGTTCCCATGGAACTTTATAACACATTCCGTTGTAGTATTTAGAATGACCACTTCTGAAGAGATGACAACATACTTCTTAGTGGAGCTTTATATGCAACTCATTATGATATTTACAATAAAATCCACATATACTTATGCACATTTTCTTGAACCAAAAAATAATCATACTGTCTATGGAGCTTTATAAACACAACTCGATACAATATTTACAGTAATACACACACACACACACACACACACACACACACACACACACACACACACATATCTATGTGTGTGTGTGTGTGCGCGCATGCATTTGGTTTAACCACCAAATAAAATGATATGATGCTTATGTTTGTGTCCAGGTATGAACAATTTATCCACCCCTTTTCCTACATTAATGTATTAATTTGGGTGCATATTCTTCTCAAGGCAACACACAAGGTATATGCAGGGGCAAGGTTACAGTATGTCCTCAACCAAGGGTTCATGATTCCCACTCAAAACATTGCTGAACATAAATAAAAGCTCAACTAAAAAACTTAAAAAGGTATTCACAGTTATCTAAGAAATCTGCAGTAGCAACAAGAAATGAACACAGCGATAGATAATACACACAAAACAAGGAAACACACAACACTTGATCAGAAGAGTGGGCCCAACTCTCTAATCAAGACTGTGTTACTCACAACGAATGATAGATCAGCAAAAGGGTTTGTATCTTATTAATCTGAATAATGTTGTTACAATACAATACAGGGTCTAACTAACCCTTCATACAGGAGTGACCTGTCTTTTATACAGTACAAAGGAGAATAACATCTCTCCGCAAAACTTAGCAACTATATTCACAAAGAGATACATTAGTTCTATCATAGCACTGGCGTCAAGAGAGCAAGAACATGAATGGTCCAAAACGGGTTGAGAATAGCTGCAATTAGTTATGTTGTTTCGTCATGGTCTATCATCTATTGTGAATCATGGAATTATTGCGATATGATGTGCGGTCAACACCTGCACTCCATAATCTGTGGTCATCACATGTTTTAGTAGTTCACATAGGTAGAAACCTTCATGACTCTACTTCATTAATTAAATATCCCAGGAGATGATAAAGGGGAATTACCTCATAGTTTTACACAGTAAATGTATGTGAATGAATGCAATAGGGATGAAAAGAGGAGTGGAAATGCAGGGAAAATATAGGCCAATTTGGTGTCCAACATCTCCCCCAAGCTAGCCTTCTACACATCCTCGTGCAGCTCACTATCTTCACAGGTATGGGTTGGATAGGCTCTGTGCTTCCGAAATCCGGGTGAGATCATATTCTTCAAACATTTCTATTCCTAGAACCTTAAACCCTTTTGAGAGGAGAACTTCCTTCCACCAATCATTTGGTACATTATAGGCTGGGGTGTAGTATTATGTTGGAAACCATAGGATAGGGTATTGGAATCGAATTCTCGTCCAATAAACCCCACATGTTTGGATGCACTGCACATATCTAGGCACCCTGCTGAGTGCTTGTGCAAAATTTGGTGCTCCAAATGGTTCTCTGTTCGAGACAGATGTGGGTGACATCATCCATCTTTTCTGATAACTATCCAGGGCCTCATCTTGAAATGTGATGAATTGTTTGACACAGAGATCGATGCACCACTCTTGGGTCATCATCATCCGTTCCTTATTTCCCATAATTTCCAAAAACGTAGTGTGCTTATTATACATAGTCACTGAGCTCTCGGGTTCTCCTCTTACAATAAAAGGCTACATGGACTAATTTGACTCGAATGGGATAGAAGGTTTCTGCTATCTTAACCGATTAAAAGTGTAAGAGGTGAGAGCCCTTAAATGAATGTCCCCCACATATGGAACTAGATTAAATTCTCTCTCAACACGCATGAGATACCCATGCATGTAAATCTCGCACATCAAATACTGAGTTGGCACATTATGGGCTCTCAATATCTGGAGGAACTCTACACCGCCTTTAATCTCATGACTAATTTCTTTCTTGATGCTTTCCAAACAAAAGAAAAGAAAGTGCTCATGCAAAAGTAAAGAGTAATAGGAAGCGGGAGGGCGACATGCCATCGCTTCCTATGCTAAATGGAGAATCTACTCTTTATCAATTTTTAACTCTGCTACTTGCCTTTCCAGATGCTCCACCTTGAGTTGCTTCTTTGCATGTCTTAATCACATTATATCATTTCACTCCACATATTCAAAGATAGTCATGGATGTTCACTCTTGGGCTTTCTTAGCTTCATTCCGATATCACACCCCAATGGATTTCCAAGTCTAGACCTCAGCCGACAAAGAAAACTCACGGCCTTCAAACAAATATTGTATCGACTCTGTCTGAGTGGCAATAGAAGTTGTTGCCACGTCATCTACCTGTGTCCCTGTTTTCGTCATCATGGTTTTGGGCTTCTTACCCTGCCGCTCATATTTCTTCACTTAGTTCTTCAAACGATGCATCTATTTCCTCAACCTCTTAACCTCTATTTTGAGCTGCATCATTTCTTTAAAATGAAGCTGATATTTCTACTTCATAGGTAGCCTTTGTTGTTCACACAACTCCACCCATTCTTGTTTAACCACCACCTCATCTGGTACTGCAACTAGCTGGACAGGTGGTGATTTACCCGAGAGAGTATCCACAGGGTTACTCGATGAGGCTTCCTTTCTTGGTTTCTCTTCTTGGGGAGTAGCCATTTCCTTACTACCTCCTACCTTGTCCTGTTGTGAAGCTATCTTGATAGGTGGCGGGATCACTCGGTGGATGTCCATCAGTGATTCAGCCAAACTTTCCCTTCCATGTTCCCTCATTTCAAAAACATCTACCTCTTCCTCTACTCTAGGTTCATGAGAGAGATCTATGTGGGGATCTATGGCTAAGAAGCCTGTGGCAGCTGGTCCTTTCTTCGACTCATCATACTTCAAAATCAGCAAAACGACCACATCCTCTTCTGTGTGTCAGGTAGATAAAGACACCCTTGCCCCTTTTGGAGTGGAGAAGTAAGAGGAAAATTTAAAGAATTTTCCTACTTGATATATCTCGGCCCCAGTTGTGGTCTCGAGCTCTTTCCCTTTATCTGCAACATCTCTTCTTTGGGTTAAAACCCCTGCCTGTGTAGTCCCCTATTCTGTGGTTGACACTGGTTCTTGTGGAACAACATCAATCCCAAGCTTTAATTCCTCTGTGGTCTCCGGAGTTGGACAGGTTGATGGTGGTTCTTGTGGGACACCACCTTCCATGTCCAACAGTTCTTTAATAGATGATGCTAGCACTATTTCTTCCAGTGCGGAATTGATATAGATGGATTCTTACATAATCACATTGATTCCATCCATTATACCCATAGCTTCTTCTTCTGTTGGCCCCACGGTTCTTTCAACTTTGGGCCCTTCTCATTCTGGTCCATCTTCCTCCATCGGTTCTATGGTTAAGGGTGGTTATTGTGGGATACCCATGGCCTCAATATTAATGAATTCCTCCACCTCAACCTCATGTGGTCCCTCTTCGTTTATTATAGTGCTGTTGATTTGTTCCACTGGCACCATGGTCTAGGCTGGTTCTGGAAGGACATCCTCCATCGTGGTGTTAGAGGCCCTTTCTATATTGGCCTCTTGCTACAACACTTCTTCTTCCATTGGTCCCAAGGTTGACGCTAGTTCTTGTGGAGTAGCCTTGACTGTCCTCCCTGCTTCACGCTCTTGATTTTGTTCCAGCTCTTCGAGTTCCATCTCCATTTCCTCTAGTTCCTCTTGATCTATGTATTCATCCCCTTCTCTGATTCCTTCCTCCATCGCTTCCGGCTCTTCTTCTCTAACAGCCACTATTTCTTCCTATGTAGAATTCCAAAATGTTTCCCACCAGATTTGAAATCAACCAATTGCATGCATGACTAACAACCGGACCAGACCATGGTTGGTAATGACTGCTGCCACTTTTCGTGAACGCCGAGCAAATTGTGCCATCAGCTGGAGACTTCTTAACAGGAAAAAATTCATATTCAATGAGATTGCTTCCACCTGTGGGAACTAGAGGTGAGCCAATATTCTAAAATAGTATTTAAACACGGTGATATACCTCTCCTCATAGGTTATGTATCTCACTACAAAACCTGCTACCTCACCCCATGGGTGTGGTAATGAATTTCAATCATACGCCTGACCTTTCTGCACAACATTTTCTCTAGCTTGCAAGAATGCTTAAGGAAACTCTAGAAGGGTGGTTCTTCGTGAAATCCATTTCTGTCCCTGCTGGGGAAGGCCGTTGAACTTTGAAATGGTTTCTTCTGTAACAGGGATTTCTATCCCCCAATCCCGAGAGCTTTGTTCCTCTAAATTGAGTGTGAATTCAATCACAATTGGCTCATCAAATCCTTGCAATCTGTCGAAATAAACGTTCCACCCTGCATTTTCGAAAAACTGCCATACTTCTAGATTGTTTACCATTGTTGTGCCCTTCTGCTCATGTCGCACAACAAACCCACCCATCATTGTAAGAAAAGGATCAACATGATGAGTATAGTCAGCTGGTAGAGGGAGAGTAACAACAACCCAACTCAAGATGACAATATTGTTAGCATGGTGGCTGTTGGGTGAAACAATGATAATAATGACTGGTACACCTCGAAAAACACAACAATTAATGGTAGGGTGTGGCAGTACAGGTGAATGATTTTGGTAACTGAATACATCATACTGGGGAAATGACCATAAAGTTCTTTGCGTACGATTTCAAATTCCAATGCAAAGGAATCATGATTACAAAATCGCACAATTTTTGGTTTCCATTTTCATTGGATTGGGTAAAGATGTGGTATGATTACAATTTTAGGTATGCCATCATTTATTTATGATGGGAGCCCCCTAACTTAAATGTAGTGGTTTGTGGCACATACTAATCTCTTCTTTGGAATATTTTAATTAAATCCATAAGAGTCAATGAAGGCATACCTAGCGACCTACCTAGAAGTGGAGTAACAACAAAGATAACTGGCGGAGTAACGACAATAGCGGAGTAACGACATCGACGGAGTAATAGAACCGGTGGAGTAACAACAAAGATAACTGGCGGAGTAACGACAATAGCGGAGTAACGGCATCGACGGAGTAACAGAACCGGTGGAGTAACAACACGGTAGAGTAACAACAGCCACGGAGTAACAACATTGATGGAGTAACAACAACAGTGGAGTAACAAACATGGTGGAGTAACAGCAGCAGTGGAGTAACAACAACGGTGGAGTAACAGCAACAGTGGAGTAATAGCTTCGGTGGAGTAACAACACCAACATAGTAACAACAACCAATGGAGTAACAACAATAGTGGAGTAACAACATCGGCAAAGAAACAACAACAGTAGAGTAACAACACCGATCGAGTAATAGCAACAGTGGAATAATAGTACCGACGGAGTAACAACAATTAGTGGAGTAACAGCAATGACTATTTCTTGAAAAATATCTCTATTTCTCCTTGTCATAATTCAATTCTTATTCCTGCAAAAAGACAAACAAGTGAGTAATAACAACATATATATATCTATTTATTTTTAGTAAAAGGGAGAGGGAGCAATTTGTGCACCAACAACCATCAAACCAGATGTATCAAAAAGATGTTTTTTGAAGGCATCTTTAGAAGTTGGACGGTGGTATAACTTCAGACGATGTCCATTCACTAGGAAGGAAGTAGGATTTTCATCCACTGTAACCAACGTGACTGTGCTGTTGGTGAATACAACATCCACTTCATAGGTTCCCATCCAATGAGTGTGAAGATTTCCTTTAAAATATTTGAACCGGGTGTCATATAAAAATTCCCAGTCCCCTATATGAAATGCCTTATTCTTGATAAATTTATCATGCCATTTCATTCTTTGTTGTTGGACAATAGTAGTTCTCTGGACAGCTACTAAATGAATCTTGTCTAACTCATTGACCTATTCTAGCTAGTGTTTCTAGGCCTCTGATAAGATCAATCCCACTTCCAAAGCTGTTCTAAGCATACCGATCTCGAATTCAACTAGAAACAAGGGGGATTTCTCGTAGACTAGCTCAAATGGTGAAAACCAAATTGTATTCCGCCATGTCGTCCTATATGCCCAAATAGCTTCTGGAAGTTTTTCTGACCAATCACGGTGATGACTTGCTATATTTTTTGTCAAGATATTTTCCAATACCTTGTTTGTGCTTTCTACCTGTCCATTCATTGGGGGATGGTAAGGAGTTGTCACTCTGTGTTTGACCCCATATTTCTACATAAGCCTCTCTATCATGTTGGATGTGAACTATGCTCGTCCATCTGAAACAATTTCTCTTGGGATACCATATCGGGCAAAAATCTCTTCGAAAAGAAAGTCTACCACCACCTGTTCTGTTGCTTTCACAACCGCTTTACCTTCCACCCACTTAGTCACATAATCAGTACAGACCAAGATGTGAACCTTCTGATGGGAAGGTGGGTTGATGGATACAACAAAATCGATGGCCCATTTCTCAAAAGGTTCAAGGATTATCTGGGGCTGTAATGGCATTTCATCCAATTTCCCAGGTTGTCCCATCCATTGATAGTTGTCACATCTTTGAACATAATCTCTAGCATCACGAAATATAGAAGGCCAGTAGCATCCCATTTGTAGCACGTTGTGGCCTGTTCTTTTATCTACAAAATGTCCTCCACAAGGTCCACTATGGGCGGCCTTCAATATCTCGTAGACATCATCCTTTGATACACAGTGTTGAATCTATTGATCAACCCCTATATGAAAGAGGTATCCTACCATCCATGAATATCGGGTACTATGATGAATAATTTTCTGTTGGTTCTTATATGAAAAATGACGAGGTACCTTCCCTGTAGCAAGATAGTTAGCAATATTTGCATACCACGCAATGTTAGTGGAAATTGCAAAAGGATATTCATCGGGAAAGCTATATTTGATAGGTGTACCGTCGGTATTGTTTTCTAATCTAGATAGAAAATCAACAACCAGTTTTCCTTCCCTGGTTTAACTACTATGGTAATATCAAATTCTTGAAGTAGCAAAAGCCATCTTGTAATATGACCAAGACTAATGAGTTTATTCATTAGATACCTGATGGCTGTGTGATCCATGAGTACAAAGGGGGGGTAACCAGTGATATAGTGCCGGAACTTGTTGATGGCGTAGATGATAGCAAGGAATTATTTTTCAGTCACTATGTAGTTTAACTCTGGAGGGGCCAAGTTCTTGCTAACATAGTAGACTACATATGGTACCTTATCAACTTGCTACCCCAAAATTGCCCCAACTATTCTCTGGGAAGCATTAGCATGAATATGGAATGGTAGTGCCAGCCTAGTCCTCTAAGGATCGGAGCACTACAAACCAGTTCCTTGATCTTCACAAAGGTTGCATCACAGTCATCTATCCACACAAAGTCTGCATCTTTTGTTAGTAATTGAAAAAGTGGATGTGTTGTTCTAGCAAAATTTTCTATAAAGCACCTGTAATAACGACCACAACCGATAAAGCTACGTACCTGAGAGGTTGTTATTGGTATTGGAAAATGTTGTATTACCTTTATCTTGGTTGGATCCATCTGGATTCCTCTAGCTGAAAGCAAGTGTCCCAAGACTATTCCGTCATTCATCATCATATGGCATTTTTCCATACTTAAGGAGACATGTGCTTGATTGCATCTTTCAAGAAATTTTTCTAGCTTCCCCAATGCTTCTTCAAATGAATCTCCATATGCCGTGAAATCATCCATATAAATTTCAACACTATCATCCATAAGGTCAAAGAAAATCCCTAAAATTGCCCTCTGGAATGTTGTAGGTGCATTACAGAGACCAAATGGGAGGAGTCTATATGTGAACATTCCCCAAGGGCATGTAAATGGAGTCTTATCCTAATCTTCATCAGCTATCTGGATCTAGTTGTACCCACTAAATCCATCCAGGAAGGAGAAGAACTTCTTCCCTACTAGTGTATCCAAGACTTGGTTAACGAATGGTAATAGAAAATGGTCTTTCTAATTTTCCTTATTTAATTCCCTGTAGGCCATGCATATTCGCCATTTACCATTTTTCTTAGGGACCATTACCAATGGAGAAACCCATTGGCTATCTGAAATGGGGTAGATAAATCCCATGTCCAGCAACTTTTGGAGCTCTTCCTTAATGATGTTTTTCAGATCAAGGTTCATTCTTCTCTGGGGTTTCCTTACAGGATGACAATCCTCCTTAATGTATATGTGATGGGTGGACTGATTAGCAAGAATTCCCTTCATATTTGAGTAGTCCCAAGCGAAGGCTTCTTTGTGTTTCTGAAGAACATCCAGGAGTTGTTTTTTCGGGGAATCCAATAGCTCGGGATTAATATTCAGAGCTTTTCCTGGTTCTATTTCCACGGAAACACTGTCATGGGGCACAGCTATAGGTATCTCGTCAAATCCATCTGTTGTTCCAATACTTTCCTATGTCTCATAGCTCAATACAGACTCCAGGATTTGTTGATTCAAATCTAAAACAGAACCAGGATCACTGATAAAGGTAGTAATTACGTCATCTTCTGTTTCAACTTTTAATAGGAGGGCCTACCCAATAGTGAGAACCAGTCTTAGCTCCTCATTTTCTGATTCAGACTCTTTCTTGTATAAACATTTCTTGTGGCCTACTGATTTTGCTGATGGGTTAGGTTCTATCGGAGGATATAACACTAGATTCTTATTGGTTTGCCCATTCTAAATGATCATATGTCGAGATCGACACCCAATATAAGTGTCTGTAGTTTCCAGCCATGGTCTTCCCAGAATCAGGGGATGGCCTCTAGCTAAAGATTGCATTTGGAGTATTAGGAAGTCCATAGGGCAGTGCCATGAATCAATTGAAATTTTGATATCTTCTAACTTCCCTACTAGTTTCACTATAGATCGATCTATCAGTTCTAACGCCATAGGTGTGTGTTTCAAGTTATGAAGTTCTAATGCATGCATGGTTTCAACAGTGATGACATTTATGGTAACACCCAAATCTACAAGTACATTTGGAATTTCTATCCCATTAATGTGCAGGGTTAAAATTGGGTTCCCGGGATCCCCATACTTTACAGGCATTGCCATCATGAAATCTGAGAGCTTCCCCATTATGTGAATGGTGAGTGGGTCTCTTGATTTATTTTTAGGCTTCTTAGCACAATATTCCCTAAGAGTTTTCGCATATATAGGTACGTCCCTCATCGCTTGCAATAGGGGAATCTTGACAAATAAATTTTGTAACTCCCCTAACAGGTGAAGCTCAACTTGAGGGGTTGGTTTACTCATAGCCAACCTTTCCGGATAGGGTGGTTTAGCTTGGTGTTTTTGAGTAATTGGTGGTTGAGGAGGTGCATGATTTTTTTTAACTCAGTTTGGTTCCTCCCCAACCATTTCTGGTTCCTTCTCCTCACTGTCAATCTATTCAATAATAACCGGTGAGAGTTGAGCACCTACTGGCCACCCAGATCATAAATTCATTTCATATAATTCTGTGGTGGAGATGTTGTATGAAGGCAGGTTGACGGTGTGAACTTGCATTGGATAGGGAGTTGGGACGAACAAGCTGATTACCAGGAGGCACATTAGAGGGCAACTAAAGTTGTTGTTGTGGCATTGACTAGGAAAGCTGACCAGGAGGGGAAGGTCCCTACTAGTTCGGAGCCCATGAGGAACTTGAACTGGCTTGAGGAGCCCACTGCTGCCAAGGTGGAAACTGGTATTGGGGCCACATGGGCAGATAAGGCATAGTCTAGGGACCCATATTAAAATTGCTAAAATATTGAGATGGATCCAAAAAAATACCTTGATTTCCCATTGACGGCCGAGGTTTCCATGGCTTTTTAGGTCCCATAAAGTACAACTGCTCCATATCTTCACCTGTCCCTTGAAAAACCACTTCTAGTCCTAGCAAGGATGGGCATGAAATTGTCGCATGTTTTAGTTCACAGATTGCACATTCCTCTACAGAGTTTAATGGACATTCCCTCTGTGGGTGTTTCTTCCTGCATGTGGGGCAAAATATGGCCATAGTTCTTTCCAATTCTATTTTTTTTATGTTTTACCTGCAATGTGTCTATCTATTCAGATAAGGTAAGCAAGATATCAGTCCTCAGGCTGTCCAATAGATTCCCGATTTCTGCTTTTGTAACACCTCCACTAGATATCTTCGTTGATCAAATCCCCTGTTCATTTCTTGTGACTCCTCTTGAGCATTGAATACACAACTCACAGATGGTATCAAAGTCCTCCTTAGATATATCTCCCTTTTCGACTATATTCAATAATTCCAAAAAGTCTTCTTGGAAGGCCTAGAGAAGGATAATTTTCAAAATGTATTTATCAAGGTCAAAGTGACTTGACCTCTGCAATGTGTATTTAAAACATTCCACATAGTCTTCCATATTTTCATCCTCTTTCTGTGTAAATTTAAAAATCTCTTCTTTAATATCCCATGATTTACAGTAGTCCTGGTATTTCTCCAAGAAAGAAATTCTCATCGCCTCCCATGTGGTGATAGACCTTCCCTCAAGACCCATAAACCACCACAGGGCTATCCCTTTTAGCGTAGCAGGGAAGATTTTCAATTTTTGAGCATCCATTATGTAATCATACACTTGATACACAATGTCAAATTCAAACAAAAATATGTCAGGGTCTTTTGAAGTAAGCCTAGAAAAACTGGGTAACGTTGTTAAAGGAATGGGCTTTGTTGGTGCCCCAGTCCCCAAATCTCCAATTGGGAAGTCAATAGTAGAGGTTGTAGGTTCCATGAATATCCTCCAATACTCACTAGGGATTTCAGCAGGCCCTGCAAGAAGGGATTTTATCGCAGGGGTTCAAGTCAACTTAACCGCACTTCCTCTATCGTTTGGTGATAGGAATGTCTCTACAATCTCTTCCCCCCTATCATAGTGGTTGGACCCTTCAAATCTCCTCTTTGCAGTTCCTTCTTCCCTACTAGGATGTACCATTCCTTCAGATGCTTTACTTGCAACTTCTTCTTCTTTTGCTACAAGCAACAAGATCTCTTTAACAGGCGTACTGTTGCTTGTCTTTCTGACTACTGGAGGGGTCTGTTGAATTGAATCAATAGGGGGTGCTATGAATAGCACTAATTGATCTACAGATTGTCCCTTAGATTTTTTCCGTGCACCTAGCCTCATGGTTGCACTGAAAGATGCCTCTCACTCTTCTTTTGTAATGATCTACTGGATGTAAGTGTTCCTTCCCAAATCATGTCCTCCCTTCTTTGGGGCTCTCCCTCTGCCCCTTTTATTTGGCTATTTATTCATACAAGTTACTGTGATGATAGAGATAAAACCATAATGCTCAAGGCCTGGAGTAGGGCGTCAAAAGACCATTCCCTCCCCGGGACAAGAGATCATGTTGAAAAGAGGATAGTTAACGATTGGAGAAAAAAAGAAAAGAAAACAAGAACCCAAGGTTCAGGGCCTGGAGCAGGGTGTCAAAATATTCTTCCCTCCCCAGGAGAAGAACCCAATCAAGAAAATAATGCACACACGAGAAAACCTTAACACTTCAAGACCTGAAGTAGGTATTTAGAGGACCCCTCCCTCCCTAGGGTGAGAGAATGGGTTTCTCGAAATCGAAATGACAAAAATGTTAGGGAAAATCTAAGCTTGGGGCCTGGAGTAGGGTGTCAAAGGACTCCTCCCTCCCCAAGACAAGAGATTGGCCCTAATAAGATAGGAAAACAATAAAATCTCAAAACAAATGAAATACCTATGCTCAGGACCTGGAACAGAGTGAACAAGCTTGTTCTCTCTCGAAGATGAGAGATTGACCCTCTGGTTAATACAGATCATGTCTTGCACCTCGTTAACCTCCCTAGCAATGGTGCCAAAATTTTCATGTCCAAGTATGAACAATTTATCCACCCCTTTTCTTACATTAATGTATCAATTAGGGTGCATATTCTTTTCAAGGCAACACGCAAGGTATATGCAGGGGCAAGGTTATAGTCTATCCTCAAGCAAGGGTTTGTGATTGCCACTTAAAAAATTGCTAAACAGAAATAAAAACTCAATTGCAGAACTTAGAAAGGCATTCACAGTTATCTAAGAAATCTGCAACAACAACAAGAAATGAACACAACGATAGACAATACAGTCAAATCAAGGAAACACACAACACCTGATCAAAAGAGTTGGCCTAGCTCTCTGATCAGGGCTACGTTACTCACAGCGAATGATAGATTACCAAAATGGTTTGTATCTTATTAATCTGAATAATGTTGTTACAATACAATACAGGGTCTAACTAACCCTTGATACAAGAGTGACCCGTCTTTTATATAGTACAAAGGAGAATAACATCTCTCCCCAAAACTTGGCAACTATATGCCCAAAGATATACATCAGTTCTATCGTAGCACTAGCATCGAGTGAGCAAGAATAGGAATGGTCCAAAATGGGTTGAGAACAACTGCAATCAGTTATGTTGTTTCGTTGTGGTCGATTAGCTGCTGTGAATCATGAAACTGTTGTGATATGTTGTGCGGTCAACACCTACGCTCCATAATTTGTGGTCATCACATGTTTTAGTAGTGTGCATAGGTAGAAACCTTCATGACTCTACTTCATTAATTAAGTATCCCAAGAGATGATAAAGGGGAATTACCTCATAGTTTTACACAGTCAATATATGTGAATGAATGCAAAAGGGATGAAAAGAGGAGTGGAAATGCAGGGAAAATATAGGCCAATTTGGTGCCCAACAACTTACATCCACAACAAGGCAATCTAGAGGCTCGCACCTCCACCCTCAAAAGTAGTAACAGGATTCACCTCCTTCCCAGGGAGTCTAGAATCCAATGCCAAATTCAAACCTGCATCCAATGTCTAGTGCTATGATCCTTGCACTACTTGTTCTCTCAGTGAATAATTACAAACTCATTGCTCCATGGCACACTCCCAATGTGTTTCTAATTTCATTTGGAAATTCTAATGACCAAAACAAATTCATTCCCCAACCTTCCCTTCTTTGCTACATAGTCCCTCGAGAAATCTGACCACTCTCTTTCATGTAGACACACACCTTCTAATTTCTGTGGGTGTGTCCTTCTCTGCTCCACAGTCCCTCAAGCGACCCCTCCCTTGACAAGGTTTCCTTGCATTGGAAGCTTCAAAAACCAAGGCATATCCCTCCCTCAAAACCATCATACTATTCATAGCATTCTCATGGAAATCAGTGGACCATATTGGGTATCAGTGTCCCACAATGGCCCTGCTCCAGAATGCTTTACCATCATACTATTGCATGCTCCAATTCCTTTCGTTATTGTTGCTAATTCTTGTAGTTAGTTTCAACCACCCAAACTAGGCATTTCCCTCATTTCTTGTACTGAGAACATAATTTCTATTAGATTAAAAAAACTCAAATAAATTCAAATAATACCTCATTAATATCTTGTCAATAAGGCACACCTACAACTTATTTTACTTCCTGTCACAATAAGTCAAACGAGCTCTTTGATCAAATCATCATGTATAAACATATCACATTAGGTTGGCTTAAAATTTAATTATCATAAATCAGAATCATAGATCAGATGCTACCATAATAAATCAGACTCATAGGTCACATGCACAATTAAAAGTGAAATAAAATATTGATACTTATCCTTGGAATAATTATTTACTTCTTCCTTTATTCTTTATCCTTTCCATACACACACTAAATTAGTTTCCAAACCTAACAAGCACCCAATGTCTTCTCTTCTATTCAGTGAAGCAAGGGAACCCAAAGTCTGAAACACTTCCTCCCTCAATATCAGTAACAATGGCATCCCGATACTAATCTACCTCAACCCTCAATATCAGCAACAAGGGTATCCCTAGACTAGACTCCGCCAACCATCAATATTAACAACAAGTGCCCAAATAGTCCCATATGTGCATGTCGCATCACATTATACAACATATACACATACACACTATAGAACACAACACATACACCGACACATAATGTACAACATGACACATACACCTACACCCATTGTACAATGAAATACATATACATACACACCATACAATACAACAAATACACATGTTGTGACACAATGACTACGCAATACCTGTAACATAGTACCCCATATACACAACACAACATGTGTGACATGTACACAATACTACATGTACATTACACCACCTACACAACACCATATGTACATGACAACACTTACACAAAGTGTTCACAACATCACGTGTATACAACAACACATGTACACAACACCACCTGCAAAACGTATACACAAGACCACACATATGATGTGTACACAACATCACATGTACACAACACCACATGCATGACACGTACATGATACCAGCTACACACAACACTACATGTAAAACATGTACACACCACCACCTGGACACAACACCACATGTATAATCATGTGCACAACACCACATGTACATATAACCACATGTACAACATGCACAGAACACCATATGTACATATAACCATATGTACACAACATCACATATATAACATGTGTGCAACACCATATGTACACAACACTGCATATCCAACATGCACACAAAACCATGTGTACACAATGCTGCATATCCAACATGTACACAACATCATATGTACACATCACTGCATATACAACATTCACACAAAAAATATATGTACACAGTAACACACGTACAACATGCACACAACATTACATGGGCACAGTACTGCATATGCAACATGCACACAACATTATATGTACACAATACCACATATGAAACATGTACGCAACGCTGTAGGTCCAACATGTACAATAGCTACACAAAAATAGTACTACGCATCCAAAGACCACATTGTCTTTACTAGGTAACCTATCTTCTAGAGCCCTATCCATGCTTGTCCCAACTTGTCGCAAATCACACTTCTTTCATTCATGTGATGTATCCCTTGGCATAATCGGTCCATAACATAAACATAGGCATAATATAAACACATAATACCAATTCATATCCATATGATATTGAACTCATAGATTTTTTAAGGCTACTCTTCCCACTTGATTCATCATAATACCAGGAACCTCTTCATGACATTCACCTACATAAGAAATCGTTCCTGCACAAGAATGATCCTTGACGACCCTACCAAAAAAAGATATACATACATGCATATATACATATAAATGTTAGCATAACACAATCATGATCTCTGACAACCCTACCAAACAACGACATACATACATACATGTATACATATAAACATTAGCATAAAGCAATCATCATCTCTGATGACCCTATCAAACAACAACATACATACATACATGTATACATATAAACATTATCATAAAACAATCATGATCTCTGACAACCCTATTAGACGACTACATACATACATACATGTATATATATATATAAATAAACATAATCATAATCACAAAATAATTACCAGTGCTCATAAGTTCAAGGTTAACAAAATTACCCTTATCCATCCATCACATGCAAAACATTGAAAACAATAGTTGCCAACATAGCCAAGGCATATGATTCCTCAAATCTATTCAATTTTCCTTACCTATTAACTTTCTCATGACTATCTTGCCACCATCCATTTTCACGAATGGACCTAACCAATCCAACTGGCTATCATATTCTAACTTTCAACTACCCTTTACATGCACCGAGCTTCATTTGGGTCTTACATTGTCTATTGGGTCTCATTCAACTCTTCCCGAGCTCTATTAACCTTCCTCTCCCAACCAATTCCCAAGACCCTCAAAGCATAAAAGTAAAGAACAAGAAACAAACAAGAAGAAAAACCATGAAAAATAATAACAACATGACACCACAACAAAGTGGTATGGCCATGAACTGAACATAAACAAAATTGCAAATCTAGTGCAAACAAATCACAAATCATTGAAGGCACATAAATCTCAATAGACACCATGGCTCAACCCCATGGATTCCTAATGCTTCCAAGGGATAGCTCAACCTCAACCTTATTCAAGATTCCATGGCAATCCCTTTTTCCATGCAATTCCGTACATCATACTACCATAAATGCATAAATTCCAGTGTATAAATAAATATACAATATACCAGTTACCTTACCTTGTTGTGTCAAGCACACTTCCTTGTAAGTTAAGACATCTATGCAATTTCTCAAGGGACTCCAATTCCCTTGATGGATCCAACCATAACTAAAAGCTAACTAATATACCTGTCAAATACATGTTCATGAATATAACACATATCCACACAATGTCAAACAGAACCAACGTTAAGAAGAATTATTGTATGCGAATCACTCATTTGTTTGGAATTTTGGTTTCCAAACATATCCAAATGAATTATCACCCAATTCATTTGTTTTACCTTTTTTCTTGTTTCAATTGAGTCATATTATGTGCTATCACATCACCGAGTTATTAGTTATAAACAAATCAATTGTTACTTTGTCATGTTAATACAAAGCATGTTTCCACGAAGTTGTTCACAGATGTTAGTCACATCTTCCAAGATCAAGACATCATCTCAATTAATTTGAAATCAACCTTTACCAAGTTTGAAAACATTGTCATAATCAACAATCAACTCATAGTCATTAGTCATAATACTACAACTAGCACCCACTCACACTCAAGCACATATCAGTTGTCCCAACACATATTGTGTTAGTAAAACCATCTTAAACTATATCATTCCTTCATGAAATCTTATAGGCACATACTTATATCATGAAATTAATAAAAAATTCAGACAACCTATAAACATACCATACTATAAAAACCAAATAGATGACATAATCAAACTCATACCTCAATGTATCTCAGGGGAGGCTATTTCATCTGCACAAGTCAGTCCAGATTAGTATAATGCAATATCACAAATATATCAACTCATACTTAAATACCATAACCATGATCATCTGCACAGGCCGATCCAAATTAGCACAATACATAATAACATCAAGACCTTAGTTGTAATGACCATAATCATCATGCATATCACTGCAATTCGTATAACAATAAGTTACTATCATTCATGACGAACTGACACACATTCATATGACTGCACTAATTAACTACTACCTATCATTCATCTAAACACAATAAAAATAGAATGACATGCATGTACATAACCATAATGCTTATAATTACCATTAACCTACATACTTGCATGCCCAACATGCAAACCTGTATGACAATCTGCACTTTTCTTGAGGCCCAATGTTGTAACCTCACTTTGATGATCTTCATCTCCTACTCCATCTCAGCTAACACATACGCATCATGATGAAATAAAATGCAACAATGACTATAACAATGCATGGATAACAATAACATAAATAACTAAAATGCGTTCATGAAAAACGCATCCGTCCCATCCAATTCAAGTGTTGAACCATGCTCTTGTATCATTATGTAACCACCCCCCATATCTACCCAGTTTGACCTGCCTGTAGAGGTAAACATGAGATGAATATCTACTAAGAAATGACCTAACATCCAATCTTCACTTATGGAAGTTGGGCTGATAACTAAACCTATCAACCATAAACTAACGTACTACAACACTTATGGGACACTCAGAGGCTTAACAACCACTCCTGGTGCCCACATCCTAAGCTAGATAGTCATTCCATTGACCTAGACTCCTACTCGTAGCCATAAGACTTCATTCATGGAACTATAGGCCTTCAGTCACATGCATAATAAGCTTGCAAGGTAGTGACTGTCGTCCCAAATTCTCAGTTCTGAGCCTTGGACCCCAAAGTCAATGCCACCTTTTTAGGGCTTGTCTCCAGACCTCTACCCAAAACTTAATCAGACTTTCCATAATGATAAATCAAATCAAGACAAAGACATTCATACGAAATTTTCTCAAACACTTGACCTAATGAGGCCTAGCTATGACATTCATTTCATCAAACACATTGTGAAGATGTAATCTACAGGGCATGAATGCATATTTAAACATAGGGGTCTAATACTTATCTGAGAATCATCAATAAGGTATAATTCCCTCTCACAATAGTTACAATAACATCTATTAGGTCACACATCCAATAATCACTTATTTACCAATAAAAACATGTTAAGAGCCATAACTAGAATCTATCATGAAACCATGCTTATAACCAACATAAAACCAAAATAATAACAATGATAGAACAACCATCAAATCCACAAAATAATAATTACAATTACTCATAAAATAGAAGAGGAAAAGAACTCTTATTAACATATGAAAAATCCTACAAAGTTAATAACTTCCATGTACCACCTAACCATAGATTAGGCTGAATGAAATATTTCCTCCAACTAATGACCCTCGTGCCATATTCCAACCATGAATGTTGGATCTTGTGATATAAACAAAACAAAACAAACCCAAGGCTTCTAGAGGCCAAACCACCTCAACCCTCAACCAATGATTCCACCTCATGGTTGGACATCACTAGCACCAAATAAATTGGTCTCTACCCAAGTTGTCGAGGGCTCCAAAACATTTTTCCCAGCTGCGGCTCTAGGAACTAATAACTTAACCCACAAAATTCCAGGGCTCCAGAGTGTTTGTCCAATCAAGGATCCAAGACTAGAAACTCAAACCACCAAGGGCTCTAGAGAATTCGTCCAACCAAGGCTCCAGGACTAGTAACTCAACCAGTGTTCTTCCGAGGCTCCATAGTGCTTGTTCTAACCAACAACTCGAGGAACTAGTAACTCAACGCACAACCATAATGAGCCTAAGCAACAATTAGAAACAAAAGTGGGAAAACCCACAACATCGCGGCTATATAGAAAATGGCAAGGCTAGGAAAAACCATTGTCAATCCAGGAAATCCTCCATGCCAATGATAGACAAAAAAAAAATAACCACATGCATATTCCATGCATGTCAAAACTAACAAGGAAATCACACATGCAACTAGATATCTGAAAATAAATTCAGCTATAGCCATTGATGCATCTATTCATTGTTAGGTCCCTATACTACTAGAGTAACCCCTTATTGTTATTAGTGCAACCCCCTTATTATATTGTTGTTCCCATGTAGTCCCCATATTGTTATTATTGTGCGCCATAGAAGCCCATTATTGTTATTGTTGTGCCCTTACATTATTATTGTTATGTTGGCTTTGATTATATTATGACCCCTTAGATTCCTATATATAGAAAGGAGGTCTTTTCATTTGTATCATCCAAGAATTGTTCATTTTTGTAATGTAAAGGAGGTTTTCCCCTTGAAGAGGCTGATTTTTAAGCTGTTGATATATCTTTTATATCTTTTTGTGAGTTTCTTTCATAACATTTGGTATCAAAGCTTTGTATTCTAGGGTTTCGCTACTCCAAGCAAGTCATCGTGGAATTTTTGATATAACATTTTTTTTACAAAGTTTCAAAACCTAAAAGAAAAACCATTTGAGCTGAAATCGTTACTAACCTAGGGTACGAATTTCAGATCTTGTCTCACTATATTTTCAAAGATATAATATGAGGAAGTTCGGGTTTTTGCAAGCTCCATAATTCCATCTCAAACAGGTCATCATGGAATCTTCGCTATAATTTGTTTTATACCAATGTTCAGAGTCTAAAATTAAATCCCATTTGATATTAAATCCTAGTGAAGCTCAGACCCAAATTTCAGATCTTGTTTCATTATATTTCTGGAGATATAGTCGAAGACATTTAGGATTTCTATAGGCTCCCAAACTACATCCCAAACAGGTGACCTAGGGAAAATCGTCATAATTTTCTATGTGAGCATCAGCCTGAAATTTCATAGGATGCTGCAGAAATAAGATGGAATGTAATTTTTTGTATATTTTTTTTAGGTACGAAGATAGAAACAATAACACGTTGAACTTAGTACAAGTTCTCTCTAATTAAAAAATATATAAGCAAGTTATCATGGGAGATTCTGCATAACACTTTCTTGGAGAATCCAATTTCGATCATACTAGTGGCATTGGAAAGATGACATAGAGGGCTGCTACAGTTCACAATTTCAGACCTTGGAGATCTAAAATTTTAGATATACAATAGATTCAATACTGATCTACTAAAATAAAGAAAAGGAATGACTCGAATCAAGAAAATAGAAACACCTAGTAAGAAAGATTGGATGGAGTATTTGAAAAAGGTGATTAAAGCTAATATAAATAGTCTTATATGTGCCATGGAAGCTAATACCAATGGTAGGGAAAAATATTTGAAGAAAGGCATGGAATATTTGAAGAAATACATGGAAGGTTTGAAGGAAGATGGGAGAAAGTTGCTACAAGAAAGGCCTCCTAATGAAGAAAAGGTAGTAGAGGAAACTCATGATGAAAAAAAATAAATGTTACTCATGATTTCATAGAATCTAAAATTGGATTGAAGACTCCCAATATTCGAAATATTGATATGAGAAAGTTTGATGGGCATAACATGGATACTAGAGATGGAGAAATATTTTGATCTACTTGATGCGCAACTGTTACAAAAGGTAAGTATTGCATCTTTATATTTAGAACCGAAACAATTTTTATGGTATAAAGGGTTTTGTTCTCGTAAACCACTTGTCACCTAGTCAATTTTCACGGAGGAAATGATAGCACATTATGAGGATACATGGAGCAACACCTTATTTAACTAATTAATAGATCTCAAACAAAAGGATTCAATGGTAGAGCACATTGAGGACTTCCAAAAATTGAATATAAGGTTAAATGATATTCCAGAGAAGCAGAGGATCGATGCCTTCATAGGGAATTTAAAGGATAACATTCAACATGAGGTTCACCTTTGGGAACCTGATTCATTGTAGCAGGCATATAGGTTGGAAAGAGAAATTGAAAGAAAAATTATGGCAACAAGCAAGCCTACCACTCATAAATATAAAGATGGAAGTGTTGTTTCTCCTAGCCTTTCACCACCTACAAGGTTGAGACCACAACAATTGGAAGAAAAAGAGAAAAAGAGCTTTGTTACAATTGTGATAGAAAATACACTAAGGGTCATAAGTGTGCTAAGAAGAAATTAATTTACATAGATGGGGAAGAGGAGCAGGAAAAGGAACAAGAAATGTCAAATGAAGAGGACATACACCAGGAACCAATCCCAGAGAAAGAAGAAATGAATCTAACCATATCTTGTAATGCATTGACAAGAATTACCACTCCTTAAACTCTCAAGATAGAAGGTCATATCAAGAAGAAAAAGGTAACATTTTTTATTGATTCGGGTAGTACCCATAATTTTATTCATTTCAAGATAGCCAAGGAATTGCATTGCTTCCTATATCCAGCACTAAAGTGGCAAGTAAGGGTTACAAATGGAGGAACCATAAATTACTCTAGAAAGTTCCATAATATCAAGCTATCCATGGGAGAGTATGTCTTGAATAGTCCAATGCTTTCCATTCTAATGGTTGGTGCAGTTGTTGTACTAGGAGTTCAATGGCTACAATCTTTGGGTACGATAGCTTTTAATATTCCAGAAATTTTCTTGAATTTTTTTTGGGAAGGAAAGGAGGTTGAATTAAGCGGTATCACAGAGAAATCAGAAAATATAATCAAATTTAATAGGATGAAAAAGCTTCTAAAGAAATAACAACATGGGAAAATTGCACAATTATGTTCACTAGAGGTACCCACATTGAAATCATTTATTTCTCCAGATATCCAAAAATTTGTAGACAATCATTCCAAGGTATTTGAGACTCCCAAAGGTCCCCCACCTATTCGTGATCATGATCATGCTATTCATTTGATTCTAGGAACTGTTCCCCCAAATATCGGGCATTATAGATATCCATATGCCCAAAAGAGTGAAATTGAACGTATGGTTGCAAAAATTCTAGAGGTTGGTATAATTCAAGCTAGTCAAAGTTCTTTCTCTGCTCCAATGGTATTGGAACACAAGAAGGATGGATCATGGTGCATGTGTCTAGATTATAGGGAGCTCAATAAGCTTATTATTCAAGATAAATTTCCCATTCCTTGCATTGATGAATTATTGGATGAATTACATGGAGCAATTTACTTCACCAAGTTGGATCTTCATTCAAGATATCATCAAATCAGAATGAAGATTGAATACATTGCGAAAACAAAATTTAGAACTCATGAGGTTCATTATGAATTGTTGGTCATGCCTTTTGAACTTACCAATGCACCTTCTACATTTCAAGGTTTGATGAATTCCATTTTCAAACCCTTATAAAATTTGTGTTAGTATTTTTTGATAATATAATAATCTACATCATTTCTTGGAAGGATCATATTCAACATGTTGACAGGGTGCTCAAACTATTGGAGGAGAAATAATTCTATTCAAAAAGCTCCAATTGTTTCTTTGGAGTAGAAGAGGTGGAATATTTGGGTACTGATTTAGCTCATAGCTCATCTTATCAACCTGAATCTGATGGGAAAACTCTGATAGTGAACAAATGTTTGGAAAGATATATTTGTTGATTTATATCTAATAAACATACACAATGGGTCAAGTGGTTTCCTATGGCAGAATGGTGGTATAACACTTCCTTCCATAATGTAAAAAAAATGACCCCATTTATGGCACTTTATGGATATCATCCACTGTCAATCACATCATCTTTAAAATAAAATTATAAGATCAAGCAGTAGAGGATCACATCAAGCATCAACAACAACTTCTCAAAATATTAATGGATAACCTCACTTTGGCGCAAGATAGAATGAAACAACATGCATATCAACATCACAACAAAAGAAGTTTTGATGTAGGTGAATACAACCATACAAACAAATGTACCTCAAGAAAGCTAAGAAGGAGAATAAATTATCACCAAAGTATTATGGTCCATGCAAGGTGTTACAAAAGATTCGTACTATGGCATACAAATTGGAGCTTCCTGCATCTTCCTAAGTGCACCAATATTTCATGTTTCATGCTTAAACAAGGTTATAGGTGAGAAGCTCCTAGTTCAAACAATATTGTTGGAACTTGACAAGGAGGGAAAAATAATATTGGAACCTGAAGGAGTTATAGAAACAAGAACCCGACAGCTATGAAATCGATCAATTTCAGAGTATCTCATTAAGTGGAAGAACTTACCTAATGAAGATTCCACATGGTAGCATGAGAATTTTATACATAAGCATCCAGAACTACTAGAGCATTGAGGGAAACACTTTTTTAGGAGAGGGGCATGTTAGGTCCCTATACTACTAGAGGAAGCCCTTATTGTTATTAGTGCAATCCACTTATTATATTGTTGTGCGTATTTAGTCACCATATTGTTATTATTGTGCCCCATAGAAGCCCACTATTGTTATTGCTGCGCCCTTACAATAATAGTGTTATGTCAGCTATGATTATATTATGACCACTTAGACTACTATATATAGAAAGGAGGTCTTGTCATTTGTATCATCCAAGAATTGTTCGTTTGTGTAATGTAAAGGAGGTTTCCCCCTCAAATAGGGTGACTTTTAAGGCATTAATCTATCTTTTCTATATTTTTGTGAGCTGGCTTCATAACATTCCTTTTCACTTCCCTAATTTCCTTTTCCTTCTTTCAACAAATCCAATGTATGTAAAGATGATTTGTGAGGAGCACTATAGTGGGGTCACATGACACTTTGGTGTGGAGAAAACTATGTCCGTACTATAGAAGTATTTTGATTGGCCCAAAATATGACAAGATGTTGGAAATTATATCAGATTTTACACTGGTAATGGCATTGCCAAGATAACCATCAAGAAGCATGGTCTGTACAATCCTCTTCCTACTCTGAGCCAACCCTGGGAATCTATCTCCATGGACTATATGTCTGGCATCCCTTCTACCAAGGATGGTAATGAATCTATCTTTGTGCTTGTGGAAATATTCTCTAAGATGGTTATATTGACGGCCTACAAGAAGACTATCACAACAGAATACACTACCAAACTCTTCTTTGAATGATTGTGGGTAAATTTTTGGATCCCATACACTAATTCATCAAATCAGGATAGCAAGTTCCTGAGAGCATTTTTATCAAGCCTATGGACACTATTGTACACCAATCTCACCAAGTCAACTGCATTCCGTACCCAAACTGATGGCAGGCAGAGGTCTTCAATAGGATGATATTACACATACTTCACATGTACAACTCCAGTCATCCACAATCTTATGATGATAGCCTTCCCTATGTGTGACACAACTATAATAGATCTCTCCATAGCTCGTTTAGTCGCAGTCCCTTTCAAGTGGGTCTAGTATTTCAACCATTGTGCCTAATTGATGTTTTCATGCCTCATACAACTACACAAACATAATCCATGCATGTATAGTTTGAGGCTAATAAAGCAACTAGGTTTATTGAATGAATCCAACATATCCACCAACAAGTTCACAACATCTTAGAAAATTCCAATGCCAAGTACAAGCAACGACATGATCAACATCAGGTTCTGTACAATTTTTAGGTGGGTGACAAAGTTTGGTTTCTATTTTAGAAATAATGCCTTATCAAAGCCCACCAGAAGCTTAGACCACTCCAATATTTGTCTTATACAATCACCAAGGTTATGGGAGATAATTCTTTTGAGCTCCATATTCCCCCATTCCTTGGCTTGCACCCAATGTTCAATGTGGACTGCCTCTAGCCATAGTTTCCACCATTACTGGACACCTTAGACATTGCAGAACAAATCACACAACTAGAGCTAAACCTACACTGCATGGAACATGCCACAATTGATTAGATCATGGAAACATAGATCAAGAACATTTTCCAACAGAATATTCAACTATATCGGGTTGTAAAAGTTGGCCAACTCCTGCACCAAGACAAGTAGCTCACTAGGGACCAAGTTCAACAGAAGTTTCCTCATCTCATGGAGGCACTGAACGTAATGTGGACCATTGCTTCCTAAGGGGGAGCACTGATCTAGGTGGATATCGGTGGCTACCCATCTATTCTACTTGGATCCCCACCAATGTTTCTTTTAGTTTCCTTAGTTGTAGCACAATATACTATTTTTGACATTTTTTGTGTCGTGAACATCCAAAGCCATTTTCAGTCCCTAAAGGACATTTTTTCGAAAATAGGAAAACCCAAAATCATAAGTGGGGGCTTGCAGTCAAAAGTTGTAGTCCTCGCATAGATCTTTCTAACGAGATATCATACATTTCAAATGAATATCATATTCCAAAGTTACGACCCCAAGAAATTGATGTACCAATTTACCCCAATAGGGCCCACAAACGTTTTTCGCTTCATCCCCTAGGGCTAGGTCTTTAGAAGTTTCTGTTTTTTCATTATTTCTCAATAATCAATAGGCCTTCGAGCCTTGTTGTGACATAGTTCAAAAGGCATGTGGCTGACATATCTCTTCTCAAAGATAAGATACCATCATTTGAGCTAGTTTATTTCCTTTATGCATGTAAACAATTTGCAGTACTTTGTTATTAATGAATTTAAGTTCTATTTTCTTTGTATCTCTATGTTTTTGTTCATATATGTATCATTTCATTGATGTATAAATATGGATGAAGCTTCCATTTTTGTAGTCTACCATCATTTTCGTATCAAAGTAGGGAAAGATCTTGTAGATACAATATTGTGTGGATAAGAAAGAATGTGTGTTTCTGCATGGTATATAGGTAGCAACAGTGGAAGAAGGCATGGTCAAAATGACTCAACCAGAAGATTTGTAAGAAACAACTAGTGTTGTTCTTGGGCGAATGATATCATAGCAAATAGCCTTAAAAAGTTCAAGATGAGGTTGGAAGTAGAGGACAAGATAAGTTCTCAAGAGTGTGAGTAGGTAGAAAATCCTAGAAGATAAAGGAGAGCTCAGGAGGTTCTAGAGGAGATAATCATAGGAATACCAAAAGGTTGAACTAAGGAATAAGTTTGATGAGGTTTTGGGTAATAGGTTTATGGAGAAGGCTTATTACAATAGGTGATTAATTTCATCTCATAGTGGGTGCGAGCAATCTCACAAAGGAGTAATGAAGATGACTATTGAGGGTTATCACAAAGGTTCCAATGCAAGCCACAACAGGGTAAAAGAAAATCCCAAATCAAATGGCATAAGAGGAAGGATGAGTCAAGAGGAATTTTAAAAAAGAGTTGGATGAGTTAAAGGAAAGTATTAGGTGCATAGTGATGGAATTGTTACAAGAAATCAAAGAAGACCAAAGATATGGTTGGGTGTTAAGGAAGAAAAAGGTAAAATGGACTATCCTACAAGATAGGCTAAAGTGCAACTTGAGTGCGTCGTTAGAGAAGTGAGAACTTAGGGAAACTAACTATATAGGATAGCATATTTACCTATGTGAATCATAATAAGGACCACTTCTTAGTGAAGGGGATGATGGAAATGAGGAGAGGAGAGTCATGGAAAGTGTCATGGACTATGTGAAAAGTTGAAAATAATAGACGATATTATGAGCATAAATAGAGGCTCAAGAGCTTCACATTTTGAAAACAAATCAACTATGTTCATATGCAGGACATGCAGATCACGAAGGTGGAAAATAATTTCAAACTATCATGAAGGAAGGGGAAAATACATAATTTATGATGATAGAAGAAAGGATACTCAATCGAAATATTGAAGAAGAATGCATGAAGATTGAAAACAAGAAGCATGCAGAGGATGAAAGCAACAACTATAATCAACAGACTATAAATGATGAAGAATAGGCTGAAAAAGGAATGAATGCACATCATGAGTGAAAATAGACTACATGATTGTATACTATAGTGAAAAAAAATAAAATTTCTTATATTGATGGTGTTTTTTGTAATAAATGAGCAAATTCAAGTTAAAATGAGAGTGTAGAGAATGAAAGTCAATATTTCATTAAGAAACAATGGAGGAGGAAACAAATTTCCTTAAACTTTTTGGAGAAGTGTCTAGTGATGAAGAATGGAAGCTAAATAGTGAAATGGAAATGGAGGCCATAAAATTTTTAAATTTGGGAGAAAGGAAACAATGGACTAGCTCACTAGTATGGACAAACAAGGAAGTAAGTTGGACATTAAGATTGAGGAGTTATGTACACTAATGAAACAATTTCCTAAGAGTAGGCATGCTAAAGTGAAGAAGACAATCAACAACATAAATCTATTGACTGCAAGTGAGTATATCAGCAAGGCAAGTGGAGCAGTGTAGAATAAATTGGGGAAGGTGTTGACAATGCTAGACCCACCAAGATTCAGTGGGTCTCCCCGATATGAAGTCCAAATTAGACCTCGAACTATTTGCAGTAGAAGCCCCATCCGAAATACAACCCAATTGCAGAAATAATGGGTTTTAGTGGTATCCCTTGGCTATGATGATACATAAAATGTTGTACTTGTGACTTTGGTGAAACAAGTGTATAAGTTTATGAAGAGTCAAGTGCAATGCATGAGAGATTTTATCCCAACAATAGGGGAGTAAGTGAGCCCCTTAAAATCTCGTAATAGCACACATATTAAAAGGAGTGCATGAACATAAAAGAAATCATAAGTTAGCTTGCAAAATAGTTCACAAGATAGCCATGATTGAAATATATAACAACATATATTCAACAAGATTCATAAAACTGAAAATGAATTAGTTCATAAGATTTTGTGTAAATGAAATAACATATATTGCAAACAGAAGAAGATTAGTCCTACTATATTCACAACATATGCATGAAAACGTGCCAACTCTAAGCTTTTATTAAAGTGAAAGTTCCAAACATGCATATACAATTGACAAAACACTAGCTCCAATAGTGGAATATGAAGCCAACACCTGCTCCTCTAAAGAAATATACTCTCTCTATGTGAAAGGAGAAGCCAAGTCTCTTGAAAAGACTCCTTAGCTTTTAATCCTACTCAAAGACCAACCAAAATCCCTTTACATGAGTTATGAGGGCATATTTATAACAAATGAGATGACTAATCATCTCCCCTTTGTGACTCTTGGACTTCCCTCATGACTCTGACTTATGTCAACAACAACATTTTGACTTCCTTACAAAATGACTTTTCACATCCCAAAATTGACACTTGGAATTTTACTTACATATAATTACATATAGAATATGGCAATATTTCTCATACCCACATATGATAAGATTTAGTAGAGTCAACTAAAAATGCCTAATAAGACAAGAATCGTGTCAAGCTTGAGTTTGGTGAAACTCCATATGAGCCACTTCAACTTGTAGCTTTTCTATCACATAGCGATGGCAAGATTTATACTGTGTGATGAATTCACCAAACTTTGTGATGGGATTACGATGGAAGCAAACTCTTGCCTCCATTTCATTTGGGTACATGTTCTTGGATCCAGTTTGTCTTTCCTTATTTAACAAGAATAACATGGTGTATCTTAGTAGGAACACCAATATATTTATGCATGTCATGTCGGTTGACTTCCAGGTCTCGGTTGGTAGCAATCTACCTGAACTAGCCCAAGTATTCCTCAACTTCATGTTTGATCTTGTTTATGCCTTTAACTTTAGTCGGTAAGCCAACTAAAGGGATCGTGTGTGACTTCACCATGAAATGCACAATGTTGTACAACTATGCATAAGAGGCCTAAATGCTGGCGATGAAATAACCAAGCTATTTTTTTCTTTGGATAGGCATCTGAAGGTCCACATTGTCCAACTCATCATGTTGCCTTGTCTTCTTTACCAACACAAGAGGTGTGCCTCTATACTTCATTCCCGACTCATGCACAACAATGATGGATATGTGGACATCCTTGAGAGATTTGGCATTCTATCTACATTTCTACATCATGTCATGCAAGTGAACAACTAATTTGTGCATGATGACTAGCTCATCATAGAGGTTCCTCATGGTGTCTCCCAATGGCGATACTTCACAAGGTATGGCTGCATTGAGTTATTCTCAATACACCTATGCGGTTTCTAAACCCATGCCTCGAGTTGTTCAATCTATTATTTTTCAACCTCTAACTTCTTTGCCATATATCTATTCTTGACCATCAAATACTCTATTTTTTACTTATAGGCTCCTGCGAAGGCCAAGTTGGTTGTCGAAATAGCTTCTGGATTCTTCCCGGTGTCCATCATGATCACATTTTCATCGAGAAAAGAAGAACGTGTGAGGTTATTTGGGAAGTGCTTTTCTATTTCTTGTACAATATTCTTTTTCATCTCATAAAAATTTAAGCTATAGATATCCATCATTGGACTGTCATCAACATGAGAAATTTCCTCTTCCTCAGCTAGAGTTTTCCCTTTTGTAGGAAGAGGGGGAGACTGAGTGGTGATCTGTTGTGTGGATGGCATGAGTTTGACATCTTGATTATTCTACTCTCGTTCCACCTCCATATCTTGGATCAGTATCAAATCGTTGACTTCCTCGGCAAGTTATTTTTCCTACAGCTCCTTGTTTTCTTCTTCAAGTAGTCGAATTTTTTTGTCTTCTTCAACTTGCTTTGGTGTTGTTTCTTCCTCCTCTTTCTTTTTCATTTCTTCTTGTTCTTTCTGTTATTTCTCTTCCTTCTACCTTAATTATTCCTCTTGCTTCTTCTGCTTCCTATTTATTTTAGCTTCTATGGACACTTTCAAGATGATTGGGTTTTCTTTCCATTTGTGGCTCTATTATTCTATTTGACTATGCACAAATTTCTTCTTCCCCTTTCTGTGCACTAGGTTCTGCCTATCCAATTGTTTTTTCTTCTGGGGTATTTTCTTGTTGGGAGTGACATGGAATATATCTACAAAGCTGACTAGTGAGTGGTGCTTAAATGAATTATAACAATTCTTCATCTTTTCCTCCTCAGGCCTCGAATGAGTCCCACTAGGCCAAGTGAAATGTATCTTTTCCCAGTGTTTCTTGTAAACATTTCTAGGACCATACAAATGATATTATATAAGATGGAAATCAAATTTTCCCAACTCTTTCCCCTTCGTCTCTTCAACCTTCAGGTTCTTGATCTTGTACGATCCAAATTAAAAAGGAACAGTGGGCCAAGTGCTTTTTTCCTCCTCTAAAAAATTGTTGATGAACCTGGGGAAAGATGATAAGTTATTTCTTGCATGACTAACTTGTCGGTGGCATACGTTAGTAGTATATTTGAATATGTTTGATCACCAAGCACTCTGAGGTAGGTGCCATCATGTGAATCAAACTAATCAACCAGTTCTAATACTACTTCCATCACCTCACGAAACATGCAAGGTGGCTCTTCCTCAAAGATCATCTTGTATAATGGTATGAGGAAGTGATCGGTAAGATTCTTCATTAATACCTTGTAGTTGCAATGTGAAAGAAACTTTCAATAAATGTGGACAACAGATTCCTTTAGTGACCAGGTCCACTTCATGCCAAGAAAAGTGTTTTGAGCACATATCTCATCCAACACGTATATAGACATGTAAAAGCATGCATGCTTAACCTTGGGATCGTTCTTGGTGTTGGTTACATGGATCTTCAACTGTTAAGCCAACAAGTCTGACCAATTGAATTATTTCCCATCATTCACCACCTGACGTAGTAAGAATTCCCAACCTTCAAGAAAGGTCTTAGAACTCTTTTAATCATAGATTCGGCAACATAGAACTATCAAGTAATGAAATTATTTTCTAAGAGACTTAATCTTGTAAGTGTTGTTGGGCATCTGGAGAAATTTGGATGGTTCTTTCACCCAACCTTGAATGACATCTTTATTGCTCAGGTAGTTAGTGACTACATAGATATGAGAATCCATGTAAACTTATGGAAAAGGAAAGTGATACATAAGATGAAAATCATATGCCATGAATGAGGAATCGTTTGTCTATTGGAATTTTTGAGGATCATGATCTTTGAGTCTGTATGTGATAGGATCCAATTGATAATGTATGTGCATGGAATGACCGGCAACCTACATGTAATGTTATGCAATCCTAACTTCTCGACATTGATATAAACCTATCTGTCTTCAATATTTTCTTTGTAACTAGTATCCATGAATACATCTTTTATTGTGTGCCATGTTATATCTGAATCTTAATGAATAGTTAAGTGTATAAGAAAACTAGCATGGTGACCAGGGTTCTTTCAACTACTTCACCGATGTTTCTCTTTGTGGTGTCTTTGGAGGAAAATATATTTGGATACATGATGAGAGAAACTAATAGAAATAAATAAGCTCTAATGTTGCAGTGCCTGTAGGAAACAATGCACTCATGACAAACATAAATTAGCTCAAGCAAAACAATCTATCAAAAAATACTAAGGCAACAACTCAAAGACTAAAGGGAAATATTGCACAATTTATGAACTGAGAGTGAGAAACTGGGCTCATGAATTGCACATTGCATAGTCTCAGTAGACAAGGTGAGAACTAGAGGCTTGAGACTGCACAATGGGAAATCCTAGCCAAGCATACTAAAGCAAGAGATTGTGCATTTCACAATCCCAGTAGCCAGGGTTGAGGGCTAAGCCTCGGAACTATGCAATCTATAGTTGGGTAGGCTAGTACTTATGCATTACTCAATCCTAGAGGAAAAACATGAAGCTTGATCCCATAGAACACAAATTGCACAGTTTGGAATGGTAGTTTGTTTGCCATGCTCATGTAGATATTCTTGGGAGAGAGAAAGAGATCAGATCTGAGTGTTGTGGTAGGAAGGAACATAGATCTAGTTAAGGAAATGATAGACCAATGAAAACTATGTGCGAAAAATCTAAATGCAAAATGAAAAATGAAAATGTACTACGTGACCCAACAATGACAACTACAGATGGGAAAAAAATAGAAATTAATGAGATACTTAGAAAATTTGAACAAGGGCCTAAACCAGCAGTCGTACAAGCTAATAATAGTTAAAATTCTAGCTTTCATGAAAACAAACAAGCAAAATCGTACTCGTAGAAGTAAAATAAACAAAAGAAAAATAAAATTTGACAAAAAGCGACACATGGAAAACTTACCCGGAAAAGTGTTGAAAACTTATCCGAAATTTCATTTATCTTTCTAGGAATGCTAGAGCTCTAATATCAAATGTGAAAATGAGCTTAAGAGGTGTCTATTATATAAATCTATTCAGGTTAGGTAATCTAATGCACATGCCCAAAATCAAGGAAAAAGAACCACTTGTCTTAATGTCATAATTCGCAACTTAGTGGACTTAACCACACATTAATTGGGAAAATCGTATTTTCTAGGGATGAAAACTTAACCTTATCTAAGAAACTACCACTTCAGACTATCAAATAAGGTTTCACAATCAAGGAATTGCGTATTTCCTTGCCTCATTGCATTGTGCAACTTTAGCTGAGGAAGAGGAGGCTTAGTGTACTTTCTAAACTCAGTGATTTCCTTCCTTCCAAGATTATGTAGTTGTAATCCTCAACGCTTAGCACAATTTCAAGAGCTTGTATACTATGCAATTCTAAGAGGGAAAGTAGACAACATGTGCCAGATCAGGATAAGAAGGCTTATGTCAAAAAAATGGTCAATTAAGATCAAACTAAGTAATCAAAATCTCTACATGCAAAGATAAATCTTCTAAATTAGACAGAGCATTTAATGACAGTGAGAGATTGGTCCATGTGGGCAAAAGGTAACCTCCAAAATCAAGGTGTCGGTGAAATTTTTGAGGGGGTTTTGTAGCGGCTACAACACATGGCGACACACTCTTAGAACTCCAACTCTCTATATGGATCTTAGGCATTGTAAACCACGTATAACTCTTTAAAAAGTATTGTTAATTCATTTATTGCCATACCTTCTTTACTTTGCTTGAGTTAAGGATATAGCCCCTAACATTCTCGTCATCAATGAAACAATAACAAAAGAAATTCAACTTATTTGTTTTTTATTGGGGAGGAAGAGTATATAGATAAATAAGTGGGACAGGATTATGAGAGTCTAGGTTTTCATCTCTGGTGTTGCTCCATTGCTAGCAATCCTAGATAGAAACCCAGTGGATTCACTTCATGAACTTAAACATTTCTCTACTGTAAGTGAGCCTGCACAGTATCTCGATGCAATTTCTGACTTAAACTCCCTACGAAGGAAGTATTTATCTTCTTTCACCATTTATTCATTTTATATTTTCTTCATAGAAATATACATCGATGCTTATTCATTTCATGGGGCAGAAGAGGAATCCTAAAGTATTGAGAGAAGAGGTTGTCCCTTCATAGAAGAACATTTATACACCTATGAAATACATTCCACTTGTTCAAGTTCCCTCCCCTCATTACTCTACCCAAGCTAGTTCATAGGAAAATAAGAAACTGATTAGAGAAGAAGGTACTCATTAAAGATTCAAGTATCACAGTTTCACTAACGCTCTCTCTATAAAGAGGATATTTTTCATCTAGGAATCATTGAATAAAAGACATAACACGCAATTAAAAGAGACAAAATAGAAAGAAATCCAAGCATTAACAATCATACAATATCCTCTTGAACATTTCCATAGAAACCAAACATAGTCTCATGAAAATTTATTCATGAAAAGGAAAGGAAGGGATAGGATAGAAAGAAAAAAATACAAAAAAAAACAAGGAAAGCTAACCCTACTCCTAAGATAACCAAATATAGGTCAGGATTACATGAAATTAAACTTTCAGTGTAACCACTGACACATTGCCTGACTAGTAAGGGAAAGGGAATCTTCAACAAGAAATGTCATCAGGAATAGTGACTGACACGGAAGATGAAATGAGAAATATTCAAGCATTTTAAGACTAAAAACAAAATCAAAAAAATACAACAAGAAATAACATTTCAAATATTATGCAATTATATCATGGTATTTGCACACATTACAATGAGATATTATGCTAGAGAATTCTTTTGAATTTTCAAACTTAGCAAGGATGAAAAAGGTAAAAAACATTTCGTTTCACAAATGGGTTTTCCATGTATGTATTCTCCAATGGCTAAGAAATAGGAGCATGAAAAATAAATGAAGGATTCGAAGATGGCCAGATAGGTTGATTTTCAATTTTCACAATCGCATAATGAGGATTTTTGAATGAAAGAATACCATCATGATCATGCTTGGTACTGGCACCAAGACTGTGAGAACTTGACGTAACCATTAGCGCTAGATCATCAAAGACTGGTGTCTTAGAATAATCGATAGTAGAAGGTACAAATCATTGCTAGATGATTTGTTGAAAATATTAATAAAACCATGATAAAAATTCCCCCAGTGAAAACCAAGATTCCTCGTGATCTGGTGAATCATATAGAGGCGATGATTGAAAACAAGGAATTTAAATATCTATTTCTAAAGAATGATTGGATGACAGACGAGGGAAATCATGAAGAGAATATTTTTTTCTCACCTTGTTCTGATGTAAAGCTGACATTACACCATTCTTCATTACAATCAAAATTCACATTGTCAAAGATTGGTTCATAAAAAGATATAACATGTATGATAGATCCATGGAAGATGTCAAGATAATGATGGAGAGGTAAGGGAGAGAGGAAATCAGCTTTGATTACATATTTTTGTACAACAAAAACATCCCACACATATTCATGAGGAATTATATCACAAGTTTCTTGGTTAACACTATCTCTATGAACTTGATCATCTTGAACATCAAAAGAAAAGATTAAAGTAGACAGTTGTGACAAGTCAAACTCAGGAGGATAAAAGGAAATCATAGATGAAGTATGGGAAGAAATAATATCACTGATCAAACCAAGCTCACAATCAAAACTTGTGCCAAGATCTTGAACATGTGAGTTAAGAGAGGATGATGGTAGATTAACACATGAACTCTCAAATTCCCCAACCTCAACCTGTGTACATGGAGCTATCAGAAGAGGAGGAGATGAAGAGTCACTTGGGACAACATATTCTTTTGTTGTAGATTTAAGAGTTCCATGATCAGTATATGTTTGGAGACTTTCGAAAGATTCATAATCAAATTAGTTTAATGAAATATGAACAATAAATTGAAACTTCTTTGTCATAAGATCCAAGTCAATATCATCTTCAGAAAAATCAAAATAGAAATGAATGAAATAGTCATGAAAATCTTTAAGAGATTAATCATGTACTTTCTAAGACTGATGATTTTCTTCAAAACATATTCATAGTCATACCTATCAAAGGCGCAAAAAATATCCTTGATAAGATGCTTGAAAGAGTGAATTGAAGCATCCAGAAATGTGTAACACCATTCGTTAACATGCGCTTTGAATGTAAGGACAAACAACCTATAGGTATTGTCTTCACAATGAATTTTATGATGAGTGCAAAATTCAAGAAAACAAGTTGTGTGCTCAAGAATAGTTGTTCCACCCCTACCATGAAAATTTAAATTTGACAAGTCATAAATTATTATCACGGGCACATTTAGATTCGTAGTCTTAGAAAAACATGTCGGGGTTAAGATTTGTGAAAAATCCAATTAATTATAAATAAATTTCAAACAAAATTCATGTCTAAACTTGTCATGTTCCCTCATTCTACCACCAAAAATTTTGATAGTGTTGGACCCGCGAACATTCAGGAGGTCTCCACAATATGAGGTACCAATTAGACCTCACACCATTTGGAGAAGGATCCCCATCCGAAATATGGCCTGGTTGCCAAAATAGTGGGTTCTGGTGGTATTCCTTGGCTTCGATGACACATAGAATGACTTACACGTGCCTTTAGTAAAATAAGTGTATAACTTTGGGAAGAGTCAAGTGCAATGCATGAGAGGTTATATCACAAAAAAGGGGGAGTAAGTGAGCCCCTTAAAAGGCAATAAAAGTACACATATTGGATGGAAAATAGAAGCATAAAAGGTACCATAAGTTAGCCTGCAAAATATTATTGAAATAAGGAATTGCTGAGAAGAGGAGTGAATCAATAATTATGAAATGTTTTTTATTTTTATATTATGCTTACAGTCCCTTCTTATATTCTTTTACTTGTGAGAACATTCATTCATAAAAGTAATGAATCAACAATTTCAAACATACATGTTCATACAAAAATCACATGAGAAACACACACACATTTGACACAGTTTTTTTCACGTGGAAACCCACAGGGAAAAACCACCAAATTTGTTGTTTATTTATGATGTAAATTAAGAACCCACCTAATTAAATATGTTTTTTTGTGAGCACCCACTCGCAAGAGGCACCGACCCCCTTTGGTAGGAAAGCACCAACTTGACAGAGCTCCATAGAGCTTAACAGTTCCCTGAGATGACCACTCTGATTCTTATTTAACACAACTAGTCATGTACATGAAGCAGCTGATTGCTTCATTCATTCACCCAAATTTTTCTCTTTTAGAAATGTCGTCCTCGATTCCTTATTATATATTCTTCTGTTGGTTTAGCCCATTCCAATTATCAACTCTCCCAATTTTGCATTCAATTTTCCAGTTGTCGACCCATGCATCCTTTAACTTATTGTTCTGCTTCATCATAAAATATCCATATCGTAACTTTACAAAATTGGAACATTACGATATTGCATTCCCTGATATCCTTGGCTCCCTTTTCCTTCATCTACTTTGGAAGTTGCTTTCTCATATGACCATGAGATGTGACTAGGGCTTATCACTGTATCGAAGCCCCTCAGTATTGTAACTTTCAAAATTTAAACGTTATGATATTTCTCAGTGCCAATATGCTAAGCTCCTTCAGCTCTTACCTCCTTGAGAATTTTCCTTCTCATATGACCAAACCTATGACTGATGTCTTAACACTTAGGTGCTAAGGCCTTCATGATCCTACTAAGGGCCAAGCTTGCTTTGTTAACTATTGTACACCCTTTGTTCTTTGAACTCTAATGACCAAGTGCCAACCCAAAATTCGAAGCCCCTTCCATCGTAACTTTTCCAAACACCTTTTTCACTAAAGTTATGAGGTCCTCATCCTAGGATATGACATTATTACTCAACATGGAAACTCCTTACTGGTGACACATGTCAAATATATTTGGCCCATTAGGCCACTTAATAATGGTGAATATTCCTGCCACATCTCTTGTCATACTTCCACGCCTTGATGATGTTAGTTTCCACTACAGATTCTCAGAGTCAATCTCATGCTACCATGTGTCCTACCATAGGAGAGAGAAGGTGGCATGTCAGACCTTAGTTTTTCAATAGGATCCTTCATTAATTTTCTTGGACATTCATCAGGGATTTGTACCACAATCAACATTATCGGATCCGTAACTTTGAAAGGTTCCTCTTTTAATAATTTTCGATATTCTGATATCCGATATGATATCAACCCTGATATCTCGATACCTAATACTTTGATGTCAAGATATTCCAATGCTTTGATGCTCTGATGTGCTGATATCTAGGGTTATGATATTAGTTCCCTATGGGCTCCTACCTCTGATATTTCATCCTTCTGTAGGCTTCAAGTTCATGGACCTCGAAAAACCATATCTTTTGATCAGGGAATCCATTTTTGGACTTCCACATATCATTGGAAATCTCTTCGAGATAAATTTTCATTAGATAGGGTATGATGCAGGCTTTGATTCTATATGTTACCTTTAAGATCGATTGAAACTTTCTTCCACACTTTTCTCCTTGACTCTTCTTCTTGCGATTGGAATGTTAAACTCCCAACCACCATATTCATCATTTTATGGCTTCTCCAGTAAACCTGCTACTATGATGATTATCTACATAAAACCTACAACTACCATGGAATTCCATTTGTTCCATCATTGCAGTCATCATTTTAGGCTTTTCCAGTAAGCCTTCTATTATGATTATTTTCTACAAACCACTCCAACAACCATAGAATTCATCCCTAATGGTCAATCATCATGTTGACCCTTGTTGACATCAATGGCAACACTAACATAGCCACACCTACACCACCAATCCTCCAACAATATCGCCTATGAAATTGATGAAAACATCATAATCTCCACTCTAGGCTAGACATGATCTACTCCGATGCTAATCTTCTCCCCCTTTGACATCCATGGAAAAGAATAATTCTTGAATACCCTCCCTGAATCATTGTAGCCTACTCTGCCATGAGTTTTGCATGCTGAGTAGTTGTGACCAGCTACCACAATGAATTCATTTTGAGGGAAGAGTCACAATTCCTATCTGATTCCTGAGATATTCAAATGGCTCTCTTTCTAATGGCTTGGTAAAGATAACTACCAATTGATCTTTAGTGACCCATATCCAAGTCTGATAGTGTTAGTTGCAACTTGTTCCCTCAAGAAATGGAACTTGAAAGGAATATGCTTAGTCTTTAAATGCATGAGTAGATTTTTGGAGATGCTGATGGAACTTGTTTTGTCACACATTATTGGAAATGGATTAGTTAGTTGTACCTAAATATCTTTTAAGGATTTCCTCATCCACAGAATCTACATACAATGGGTAGTACCAATAATCTATTCTTCTTCTACAGTTGATAGAGAAATGGAGGCTTCTTTCTTGCTGACCCATGACACCAAGCATTTTCCATGGAAGAAATATGCACCAAAAGTACCCTTCTTATCGTCAAGGCTTCTAGCCCAATCTACATCCATGTAGGCCTTCAAACCTGAATTATTCGCTCCTAGCATACCACAGTCCATACTCTGTTGTTCCTTGAATATTTTTTAAAATTTGCTTGACAACAAAGCCTGAAATCTGGCCAAAAGACTCACTACTTGCGTGATGTCTGGCCTTGAAGCAGTTAGATAAAGTAAGCTTCCTATCATTGATATGTATTCAATCAGGTTTACTAGGGGTGTTCTATCTTCTTTGCATAACTTGCAGCTTGTAGTCATAGGTTTGTTGAATTGTTTGCAATCATCTAGCCCAAATTTCTTCAAAGTTTCCTTGAGATATTTGGATAGGGATATAAACACTCCTTGTGGAGACTGAGAAATTCTTAGACCTAGGAAGAAGGACAACTCTTTGATCATATACATTTCAAATTATGTTTGCATACATTTTCCAAATTGATTCCCAATTTGTTCTATGTCACTGCCAAATATTATATCATACACATACACAACTACTATCAGCAGATGGTCACCTTCAGATTTTGCATATAAGTTACTATCAATTGTACCTTTCTTAAACCCTTGTTGTTGAACGTACTTATCCAGCCTTACATACCAAGATTTGGGAATCTATTTTAGTCCATAGAGGGCCTTCTTCAGTTTTCATATGAACCATTCATTGGAGGTGAGTATAAATCCTTATGGTTGCTCAATGTAAACTTCTTCTTCCAAATCTCCATTGAGAAATGCATACTTCACATCCATTTGATATACCTTGATATTCTTATGTGTGGCAAGAGAAAGAAATATCCTAATAGATTCGAGTCGTGCTACTAGTGCAAAGGTTTCCTTGAAATCCACCCCTTTTATTTGTGCATACCCTTTGTAGACCAATCGAGCTTTGTTCCTGATTACTTGACGCTATTCATTTAGATTGTTTTTGAAAACCCATTTGGCTCCATTAACATTTTTCTCTCTAGGCCATGGAACAAGCTATGAAGTGCCATTTTTTCAGTTTGATCAAGTTATTCATTCATAGATTTGAACCTAAACTTGTATTCACTTGCTTGACAAATGTTCTTGGGTTCTATCTCCAATAATAGAGTTAGATTCATATAACTTGTACTGCCAACACGTTTCCTCGTAGTTTGCACAACATTTCTTTGATCTCAAAGTGCCTAAATCTCATGATGTTACTTTTGTATATACCTGGAGGGTGTCTATGGTCTTGAATTCATGCTTGCTTTGTCATATTGATTGTCTGAATTTCTTTCCTCCAGATCCGTGGACCTCAAATTCGAAATTTTTTCATCATCTTAGCTTATATTTATTTTAGAGGACTCGGGTTTTCAACCTACCTCATCTACTATCATGTCAACAAAATACCCAATCTTCCTTGGCCACTTTTTGTAACACTTATATCCTTTGCTTTGAGCAGAGTACCTGAGTAATATCCCTTTGTTAGTGCATGAATAAAACTTTCCAAGGTTCTTATCATTCCTTTTGATGAAGCACTTGGTTCCAAAAACCTTGAGGTGTTTAACTAATGCAAGTCTTACC
Source organism: Pinus taeda (assembly GCA_000404065.3). Taxonomy (NCBI): domain Eukaryota; kingdom Viridiplantae; phylum Streptophyta; class Pinopsida; order Pinales; family Pinaceae; genus Pinus; species Pinus taeda. Next base: position 109,580 of record APFE031667955.1, read on the forward strand.
TTCCACAACTCATAGGGGTTTTATCACTATTAGGTCTAAGTTGAGTTCTATTTGATAGATATACTATTGCATGGGATGCTTCTACCTAGAAGTTGTGAAACACCCCTCCTTCATCCAACATTTCTTTGGAAATTTCTTGGATTGTTTTGTTCTTCCTCTATACTACTTCATTTTGTAGTGGATTTCTAGGCACTGAGTACTCCCTCCTAATGCCAAGCACTTCACAAAATTCCTCAAATTCTCTTGAGGTGTACTCTCGTCCTCTGTCTGATCTTAATAATTTTGTCTTTAAGTCTTTCTCATTTTCCACTTAAGCTTTAAACTTCTTGAAATCCTTGAATGCTTCTGATTTTTATTTAAGAGAACAATCCAAGTTTTGCTGGTGAAATCATACATGAGCAACATGAAATACATTTCTCCTTTTGAGGATTTCACTCTAATTGGGCCACAAATGTTTGTGTCAATGAGCTCTAGAGGTCTGGATGAGAACTCTTTTAACTTGAAATGAGAGCTAACCTACTTTCAAAACCGACATGACTTGTAGATTCAATTATTGGACCTTGACAGTCTTGGTAATCCACTCATTTCTCCCATCTTACTAGCCTTTAGCAATATATAAAAATTCATATGCCCAAACCTCTTGTGCCATGCCGTGATTCATTCATTTTTCTTAAAAAATAGTTAATCCTAGAGTCATAAAATACATATATATTATTGTGGGTTATGATTGCTTGTCCTACTAGATTTCCATTATTCATGTTATGGGTCTCACAGTATTTAGATCGGAAGGTTACATCATAGACATTATCACACATTTGGCTAACACTAAGCATATTGTCCTTGAGATATTCCACATACAACACATTTTTTGCTTCTATTTTTTGATGAAGATTGACAATGTCTTTACCCTTGATTCTATGTGCAGCATTGTTTCCAAAGGTGACATTGTTTCCTATGTCCTTTTCTTTTAACGACACAAATTTTCTTTTGTGCCCATTCATATGTTTAGAAAAACCACTATCCACATACCATTTTTTTTCTTGGTGATGAGCTAATAAGGCAAGTCGACATTGTGTGCTCTTTTTAGTATTTTGTTTCCAGCTCCCCTTATCCTTTTGGAGAGTTGATTGTATAATATTTTGGGACTTTGACGAGTATTCAAAACTACATCTACACTCACTGGCTTTGTGCCCACAATTATTACATTCGAAGTATCCTACCTCACTTAGTAAGGGAAAGAAGACATTATGATTCCTAAGAGAAGAGTTTTGAGATTTAGAAATCCAATACATATTCTATTTGGGGTTTTCATCTCTTTCAACTTTGATCCTTCTTTATGTCCAAAGGTGTGACAATTATAATAGTGACCATAAAATAAATAGGCATGCGTATTGTTGCAAGTATTATGATATTGTGAGGGAAAATACCTCAGTTATCTGGATGATTCATTCATTCTCCATTGATGATATCCTCTTTTCTCTGCTACTCTTTTGTCTTAATTAATTATTTCATGATACTTTTTCCCATGGCTCTTTGGTTCTTTAAATCCTACAGAGCTGAAGTTTATCTTCCCCATAAAATATTCTTATGTCCTTGAGTATCCCATGACGTTTTTGATTCTTGAGGGCCTTTGACTACTCAGGATTTCTTCTAGTCTCCTTGTCCCTTCTGGAAATTTCTCATTTAAACCCTTCCTAGTCTTTGTTCTCTCAAGATTTTCTCTCATAGAGAAAACCTATGATTCAAGGCTCTAATAGTTATCTTCCCATTCTTGGATCAAATCTTGAAAAACCTCTTATTTTCATTTAGCCTCCTCGAGTTTAACATTCAAAGATAAAAATCATATTTGCATGTCTATGAGATGCTTTCTCTTTTTAACTTGAGAAACTCCTATTTTAAATGCTTGTTCTCCTCTTCTAGTCTCTCATAGGTTCCTTGTTTTTCTTCTAGTATAAGGACTATAATATCCTTGCTCTTGATAGCTTCCTTAAGATTTTCTTTTTGATAGGAAATCTCCTCATTTCCAGAGTTATATATACCTTCCTCTACACACTATAACTATTCCTTCAATTGCTTATTCTTTTTCCTTGCTTTATTTAACTCGTCAATGGCACTTATGAGTTCCCCTTCAAGGTACACTACTCCTTGTTCTTCTTCTTCCTCTTCAGATTCCATAATGCCTTGTTTCTTGGGGATTGTCTCAAAATAGATAAGAAGATACTTGTCTGAATAATTCTCCAATGAGTTTTAACTATCTAACTCTATTGCTAAGCTATCCTCTTCATTGTAGAACCTATTTTTCTTATAGATATTTTTCTTCTGATGTGTTTGAGACTTGTTTCCAAATTTTAGATCCTATTCCTTTTCATCCTTTTCTTTATAAGTGCATTTGGGTGAGAAATGTCCAACTCTTACATATTCAAAACACTTAAAGGGCATCTTCCCTTTATATTTTCATGAGCCGTGCTTTTGTTTTCTGGCTAGTTGAGCCAACTCCTAATCAGATTCATAGCTGGAGCAGTCATGATGATCTTTATGCTCCTTGGCCTTTCTAGATACTTTGGATGTTGCTTCCTTTGGTTCATAGTTTTATATTCCTACTCTCATCTCATAGGTTGTGAGAGTACCATGTAGCTGGTCCATCTTGAGATCCTTTAAATTAGCCATTTATTCAATAGTTGAGACTTTGTCATTAAATATCATGGGTAGAGATCTTAATATTTTCTGACAATCATCTCTTCCTTGGCCTATTTACCAAGTCCTCTAATCATATTAGTCACTTCATCAACTCTGAGGAAGTATTATTCTATTCTTTCATTTTCACTCATTCTCAAGCTCTCAAACCTCATCCTGAAAGTCTGAAGTTTCACATGCTTGACTTTGCCATCTCCTTCATGACTTTGATTAATATTTACCCACATTTCTTAGTATACTTACAGGGCATAACTTTTACAAGTTATGATTAACTACGTCAAAAGAGAATGGAATTCTTGGCTTTAACATTGTTCCCATATAATTTTTTACCATCTCCATCAGTGGGAGGAATATCAGGAACATTGTAGTCAACTAGTACTAAAGTACAAAAATCTACTCCCTGGAATATAAGACACACTTCTATTCTTACTTTCCAAAAGGCATAATTTGTCCCATAAAATATTGGTATTCTACTTGAGTAAGCCTCTTGAATCTCTTTCCTAGACATAATTCCTTATAGATCTACCTTCCAGTGATTAGACTGTACTGAAGGAACCTGGCTCCGATACCAATTGTTGAAATAAGGAATTTCTAAGAGGGGGGTTGAATCAATAATTATGAAACTCTTTTATTTTTCTATTATTATTACAGTCCATTCTTATATTCTTTTACTTGTGAGAGCACTCATTCACAAAATGAAGGAATCAAAAATTTCAAAGATACATGTTCATACAACAATCACATGAGAAGAAAACACACATTTAACATAGTGTTTTTCACGTGGAAACCCAGATGGAGAAAACCACCAAATTTGTTGTTTGTTTATGATGTAAATTAAGCAACCACTTAATTACATCTATTTGTTTGTGAGCACACAATCACAGGAGGCACCGACCCCCTTTTGGTAAGAAACCACCAACTTTCCAAGAGGCACAAACCTCTTCCACATGCACCAACTTGCACTTGCCACTATTCTACTATATCATACAATTTTGAAACTGAAAAAAAAGGCATATAAATTACAAGTAAAAAACCAAAACGGTTGTTTCAATGTTCAACTTATGTACTCTGTCTTTTGTGCTCTTATAAAACAGATCTTTACTTGCTACTCATAGAAACATCTCCTCAACACTCTACCTCATCTATCAAGGGCTCAACACTAACCTCACTATTCTCAACATGACACTTATGCTTCACTTTCTACTATATCACTCAATATTCTCCTTGGTATGTCAACTTAACTTTCTTTACGGACATCTCTCCCTTCTCAATTCTTCAGTAATCTTCTCAACTCCCCATCTTCTCGATTTTAGGCAATGTTTTTGTTTCACTAAGGCACTCTATGAAAGTTAATCTCTATTGTCTATAATTTAGTTGCCCAAATGTACTTCGACATGGCTTCCCTTGCCAATATTGTGTCTCTTGGTATTTTCCTGTCATAGTACCAAATTAGAGATAGACCTTGCAGTTCTTTATCGTTTGAATGTGTAGAGTTCCATTTTGAGAAATTAATTCTTAGGTGACCTCCACACTCCTTCAAGAGCCCCATTCTCATTTACCTCTCCAACGAGCTTGACAGTTCCCTGAGATGACCACTCTAATCATTATTTAAGACAACCAATCATGTACCTGAAGCACCTGATTGCTTTCGTCATTAACCCAAATTTATCTCTTCCAGAAATATAATCCTCGATTCCTTGTTTTTTAGTCTTCTATCAGTTTATCCCATTCAACAATCAATTCCCATGAGTCTACATTCAATTTTCCATCCGCTGACACATACATCCTTTAACTTGTTGTACTACTTCATCAGAAAAATGCCATATCATAACTTTACAAAATCAAAATATTACGATATTGCATTCCCCGATATCCTTGGCTCCCATTTCCTTCACCTCCTTTGGCAACTAGTTTCTCATAGGACCAAGAGATGTGAATAAGTTTTATCACTATATCGAAGCCCCTCAGTATCATAACTTTCACAATTGAAATGTTAAAATATTTGTCAGTCCCGATATCCTTAGCTCCTTTGGCATTTAGCTCCTTGAGCATTTTCCTATGCATATGACTAGACGTGTGACTAATGGCTTAGCACTTAGGTGCTAAGGCCTTCAGGATCCTATGGAGGGAAAAATTACTTTGTTAACTACTTTGCACCCTTGGTTCTTTCAACTCTAATGACCAAGTGCCAACCAAACATCGGAAGCCCCTTCCATTGTAACTTTTCCAAACACCATTTTCACTAAGGTTATGAGGTCCTCATCCTCTGATATGTCGACCTCTAAGATGAAATCATTACTCCATGTGGTGACTCCTTAGTGGTGACATGTGCCAGCCCAATTTGGCCCATTAGGTCACTTAATTATGTTGAATCTACCTGCCACGTGTCCTGTAATACCTCCACATCATGTTGACATCAGTTGCCACTATAGTGTCTTGGATCCAATATCATGTCGCCATGTGTCCTACCATAGGAGAGAGAAGAGGGCCTGTTAAACATTTGTTTTGAAGCATGATCCTTCGTTAATTTTCTTTAGCATTCATCAGGGATTTTTACCACAACCGACACTATTAGATATCATAACCTCTAAAGGTTCCTCTCTTAATAAGTTCTGGTATTCTGATATTCGATATGCCACCATCTCTAATATCCCAATGTACGATACTTTGATTTAATTATTTTGATGCTCTAATGCTCCAATGTGTTGATCTCTGGGGTTTCGATATCAGTTCTCTACGGGCTCCTCCTGCCAATATTTCTTCCTTTTGTAGGCTTCAAGTTCCTACACTTTGGAAGACCATATATTTTGATCCAGAAATCCATTTTGGAACATCCAAACATCGTTGGAAAGATATTCTAGAGACATTTTCATTAGATAGGGTATGATGTAGGCTATGGTTCCATCTTCTACCTTTCATATGGCTGCAAAATTTCTACCACACTATCCTCCATTACTTCTCTTCTTGTGCTTGGAATGTTGAACTCCCAAAAACCATAGTCATCATTTTATGGCTTTTCCAGTAAAACTGCTACTGTGATGATTCTCTACATAAAGCCTGTAACTACCATAGAACTCCATATGTTCCATCAATATAGTCATAATTTTGTGGCTTTTCCAGTAATCCTACAACTATTATGATCTTCTACAAATCACTCCAAAAACCATGGGATCCCTCTTGAACACCCAGTCATCATGATGACCCTTGTTGACATCAATGCCAACACTAACATAACCACACATACACCACCAATTTTCCAACAATCTACCCCTTTGGCATGGATGGAAACACCATAAGCTCCCCCTCAGGGTAGACATTATCTACTCTGATGTTAATCTTCTCCCCCTTTGACATTAGTGACAAATAATACTTCTTGAATACTCCTCTTGAATCATTGCAGCCTACTCTCCCATCAATTCCACATGTTGATTATTTTCCACCACCTACCACAATGAAGTAATTTGGAGGGAGGAGTCACAACTCCTATTTGTTTCCTGAGATATTCAAATGGTTCTCTTATTATTGACTTGGTAAGCATATCTTCTAGTTTCTCTGTAGTGGCCAGATATTCAATTTTCACAGTGTTGGCTACAATATTTTCTCTCAATAAATGGAACTTGATAAGAATATGATTAGTCTTTGAATGAATGACTGGATTTTTGGAGATGCTAATGGAACTTGTGTTGTCACACATTATTGGAATGGGATCAGTCAGTGCTACCTGAATATCTTTCAATGTTTTCTTCATCCACAAAATCTACGTACAATAGGTAGAAAAAGTAATATACTCTGCTTCAGCACTCGACAAAGAAATGGAGGCATGTTTCCTGCTAACCCACGACTCCAAAAACTTTCCCAGGAAGAAATCTACACCAGAAGTACTCTTCCTATCATAAAGGCTTTCACCCAACCTACGTCCATGTAGGCCTTGAACTTGAATTATTGGCTCTTAGCATACCACAACCCATACTCTATTGTCCGTTGAATATACTTGAAAATACTCTTGACAACAACAACATTACTCTCATGTAGGAAATCCTGAAATATGGCCACAAGCCCCACTACATGCATGATGCCTGGCCTTGAACAAGTTAGGTACAGTAAACCTCATATCATTGATATGTATTCAATTTGTTTTACTAGAGGTGTTCCATCTTCTTTGCACAAGTCGTAGCCTGTATTCGTAGTTGTGATGACATGTTTGCAGTATTCCAACACAAATTTCTTGAAATTTTCCTCAAGATATTTGGATTGCGATATAAACACTCCTTGTGCAGACTGAGAATTTTGTAGACCTAGGAAGAAGGAAATCTCTCTGATCATGGACATTTCAAATTTTTTTTGCATACATTTTGCAAATTGATGCCCCAAGTTTTCCATATCACTGCCAAATATTATATCATCCACATACACAACTACTATCAGTAGATGGTTGCCTTTACACTTTACATATAGGTTACTATCAACTGTTCCTTTCTTAAACCCTTGTTGTTGAAGGTACCTATCCAACATTTCATGCTAAGCTCTAGGAGCATGTTTTAGTCCATACAGAGACTTTCTCAGTTTGCATATGAACCCTTCATTGGAGGTGAGTATAAATCCTTCTAGCCGCTCAATTTAAACTTCTTCCAAATCTCCATTGAGAAATGTAGAGTTCACATCCATTTGATATACCTTGATATTATTATGGGTGGAAAGAGTAAGAAAAATCATTATAGCTTCTAATCGTGCTACTAGCACAAAGGTTTCTTCGAAATCTACCCCTTTCATTTGTGCATACCCTTTGCAGACCAATCAAGCTTTGTTCGTGATTACTTGAACAAGCTATGAAGTATCATTCTTTTCAATATTATCATGTTCTTCGTTCATATCTTTCACCCAAAACTTTTCTTCTCATGCTTAACAGAGGTTCCTGAGTTCCACCTATGATAACAGAGCCCGATTCACATAACTTGTACTCCCAACAAGCTTCCTCCTAGTTTGGAAAGCATGTCTTTGATTTCCAAGTATCTGACTCTAAGGATGTTCCTTTTGTAGATACCTATAGCATCTTTTTTGCCTTAAATTCATGCTTGCTTCCTCACCTGCACTATCTAAATCTGTATCCTCCAAATCCGTGAACCTTAAATCTAAACTTTCTTCATCATTTGAGTTCATATTTATTTTAGAGGACTCATGTTGTGAACCTACCTCATATACTATCATGTCAATGGAATACTCAATATTCTTTGTCCTCTTGTTGTAAAACTTATATCCTTTTCTTCGAGGAGAGTACCCAAGTAATATCTTTGCATCAGTGTGTGAATCAAACTTTCGAGGATTCTTGTCATTCCTTTTGATGAAGCACTTGCTTCAAACCGCCTTGAGGTGTTTAACTGATGCAAGTCTTCCCTTCCATAACACATAGGTAGTTTTATCACTATTATTCCTAAGTTGAGTTCTGTTTCACAGATATACTACTTCCTGGGCTACTTCTCCCCAAAAGTTGTGAGACACTCCTACTTCATCCAACATTACTCTCGCCATTTCCGAGACTATTCTATTCTTCCTCTCTACTACTCCAATTTTCTATGGCTTTCTAGCCACTAAATACATCCTCCTGATGTTGTGCTCCTCAAAACATTCCTCAAATTGTCTTGAGGTGTACTCTCCTACTATGTCTAATCTTAAGCATTTCATCCTTATGTATTTCTCATTTTCTACTAGAGATTCAAACTTATTGAAATTCTTGAATGCTTATGATTTTTCTTTTAAGAGAATAATCCAAGTGGCCCTGGTGAAATAATCAATGAGCAACATGAAACATCTTTCTCCGTTTGAGGATTTTTCTCTAGTTGGGAAACAAATTTCTGTGTGAATGAGCTCCAAAGGTCTAGACAAGGAGAACTCTTTTGACTTGAAATTAGTCCTAGTCTATTTGCCAAACTGCCATGCCTTACATATTGATTTATAGGGCCTTGAAAGTCTTGGTAATCTTCTCACTTCTCCCATCTTACTAACCTTTATCAAACTATAAAAATTCATATGCCCAAGACTCTTGTGACATAACCGTGCTTCATTCATTTTTCTTAAACAACAATTAATCATGGAATCATCAAATACATATACATTATTGTGGGTTCTAATTTCTTTTCCTACGAGCAATTCATCCAGTAATTCTTCAATGATGGGAATGGGAAATTTATCTTTAATAGTGATCTTATTGAGCTCCCTATAATCTGGACACGTGCACCATGACCCATCCTTCTTGTGCACCAATACTACTAGAGTAGAGAAATAAATTTGACTAGGCTTAATTATACCATCCTCTAACATTTCAGTAACCATACATTCATTTTCACTCTTTTGGGCATAGGGATATCTGTAAGGCCTAATGTTTGGAGGAAAACTTCTTGGAATCAAATTAATAGCATGATCATGATCATTAATAGGTGGGAGGCCTTTGGGAGTCTCAAATACCTTGGAATGATTGTCCAAGACTTTTTGGAGATCTGGAGAAATAGATGATTTCGATGTGGGAAGCTCTAGCGAACATAATTGTGCAATTACACCTCGTTGTTCTTTCTTTAGAAGATTTATCATTCCATTAGAGCTGATTATCTTTCCTGACTTCCCTGTGATACCCCTTAATTCAACTTCCTTTCCTTCCAAAGAAAATATCATGAAAATTTCTTGCAAATTAGAATCTATTGTACCCAAGGATTGTAGCCATTGGACTCCTAGTACAACATCAACACCACCCATTAGAATGGAAAGAATTGGGATATTCAATACATATTCTCCCATGGATAGCTTGATATTATGGCACTTTCTAGAGCAATTTGTGGTTCCTCCACTTGCCACCATCAGTTAACACTTTGGTGCTGGATATAGGAAGCAATTCAATTCCTTGGCTATCTTACAATGAATAAAATTATGAGTACTTTTCGAATCAATCAACACTATTATAATTTCTTCTTGATATGTCCTTCTATCTTGATAGTTTGAGGAGTGGTAATTCTGGCAAATGCATTACAAGTTATGGTCAGATTCATTTGTTCTTTCTCTAGGGTTTTTTCATCATGTATATCCTCTTCTTTTGAAATTTCTTGTTCATTTTCTTCCTCCTCTTCACAATCTATGTAAAATAATTTCTTCTCAACAGACTTATGACCTTTAGTGTATTTTCTATCACCCTTTTGCTCTTTTTTCTTCCAATTGTTGTGGTGTCAACATTGTAGGTTGTGTAAGGATAGGGGCAACAACACTTCCTTCTTTATAGTTGTGAGTGGCAGGCTTCCATGTTGCCATAATTTTGCTTTCTGTTTTTCTTGCCAACCTGAATGCCTTCTCCAATGAGTCAGACTCCCAAAGGAAAACTTCATGTTGGATGTTATCCTTTAAAGTCCCTATGAACACATCAATCCTATGCTCCTCTGGAATATATTTTACCCTTATATTAAATTTTTGGAAGTCCTCAATGTGCTCCATAATTAAACCCTTTTGTTTTAGATTTATCAATTAGCTAAAAAAAGTGTTGCTTTTTGTATCCTCATAATGTGATATCATTTCATCCGTAAAAATTGACCAATGGAAAATTTGTTTATGAGAGAAAATCCATCAATACCATGCAAAATTATTTGGTTCCAAATATAAAGTTTCGATACGTACATTTTGTGTGTTTTTCACATTATGGAGATTGAAATATTGCTCCATCTGTAGTATCCATGTAACGGGATCCTTTCCATCAAACTTCCTCATATCGATATTTGGAACATGGTGGGTCTTTAATCGATCATTAGAGTCTATGAAATCATGATTAACATTTATTTTGTTCTCATCATGAATTTTCTCTATTACTTTTTTTCCATTAGGAAGCATTTCGCGTAGAAACTTTGTCAAACATTCCTTCAAACCTTCCATGTCCTTCTTCAAATATTCAATGTTGTCTTTCATACCATCCATATTAGCTTTCATGCCTTTTTTTAACATCCATCTTATCTTTCACACCTTCCTCTAAGCCATCCATATTATCTTCTATTACTTTTTGTGAGAGTGAAATTTGTTGCACTTGGTCTCATAATTTTGATATATCATGTTGCATTTCTTCCTCTTCTTCACGAGTCATGCTAGATATTTCATGTTTCTTACTAGGTGTTTTAATTTTCTTTATTTGGCACATCAATTAATGATAATTATGCTTCACTCTTCCCTTTGAATTCCCTCAAACTATTTTTTCAAACCAAACTTACGCAAAAAATAAAAAAGACTACACACATTTTTTCACTTTGTAGGAGCTCAATATTGAATTTGATGTATCTCTAAAATTTTGGATCTCCAAGGTCTAAAATTACAAAATTGGGTATCCCTATGAGTCCTCTTTCTAGTTCCACTAGTTTTATTGAAATTGGATTCTCCAATAATGAGTTATGCCCAATCTCCCAAGATGACCTAATTATACACTGTTTCAATAGACCAAACTTGTAAGAAGAGCTATGTGTCACTATTTCAACCTTCTGCCCTAAAAAAGATGCACATAAAGCTAAAATTTGTCCTGTTTCTAAAACTTCTTACGAAATTTAAATATGATACTCAGAGAGAGAGTTATGACGATTTTCCCAATGTCACCTGTTTAGAATGTAATTTAGGAGCATGCAAAAACCCTAAATTCCTTGGATAATATTGCCAAAAATATAGCAAGACAAGATTTAAGATTTGGACACGAGGATCAGTGAGATTTATTCTCAAATGGGATTTTTTTTAGCTTCTAACACATCGTAGAACAATAGTTATAGTGGAAATTCCACAATGACCTATTTTGGAGCAGCGAAACCCTTGAATCCAAAGCTCGGATACCAAATGTTATGAAACCAACTCACAAAAAGATAGAAAAGATAGATCAACGCCTTAAAAATCAGACCCTTCGAGGGGGAAACCTCCTTTAGATTACATAAATGAATAATTATTGGATGATACAAATGAAAAAACCTCCTTTCTATATATAAGAGTCTAAGGGGTCACAATATAATCAAAGACGACATAACAATAATAATATAACGACACAACAATAACAATAGTGGGATTCTATGGGGCACAATAATAACAATATGGGGACAAAAGGGGCACAATAATAAAAATAAGGTCTACAATGACAATAGTAATGGGGGAATAACTGGTATTATAGGTACCTAACGCATAGCTCATAGAGAGTTTTGTCACTATTAGGCCCGAGTTGAGTTCTATTTCACAGATATACTACTGCCTGGGCTACTTCTCCCCAAAAGTTGTGAGACACTCCTACTTCATCGAACATTGCTCTGTCCATTTCCCAGATTTTTCTATTCTTCCTCTATACTACTCCAATTTGTTGTGGAGTTCTATCCACTAATTATTGCCTCTTGATGTTGTGCTCTTCACAAAATTCCTCAAATTCTCTTGAGGTGTACTCTCCTACTATGTCTAATCTTAAGAATTCTATCCTTATGTATTTCTCATGTTCTACTAGAGATCTCAAATTATTGAAATGCTTGAATGCTTTTGATTTTTATTTTAAGAGAACAATCCAAGTGGCCCTAGTGAAATCATCAATGAGCAGCATGAAATACCTTTCTCCTTCTGAGTATTTTTCTCTAGTTGGGTCAAAAATGTCTGTGTGAATGAGCTCTAGAGGTCTAGATAACGAGAAATATTAGAGTTGATTATATTTCTTGGTTTCCCTATGATATACCTTAATTTAACTTCCTTTCCTTCCGAAGAAAATTTCATGAAAATTTCTTGAAAATTAAAAGCTATTATACCCAATGATTGTAGCCATTGGACTCCTAGTACAACATCAGCACTACCCATTGGAATGGAAAGCATTTGGCTATTCAATACATATTCTCTCATGGATAGCTTGATATTATGGCACTTTCCACAGAAATTTATAGTTCCTCCACTTGCCATCGTCACTTGACATTTTGGCGCTAGATATAGCATGCAATCCAATTCCTTGGCTCTCATACAATGAATATTAGTAATTCCCGAATCAATCAACACTATTACCTTTTTATTCTTGATATGTCCTTCTATCTTAATAGTTTGAGGAGTGGTAATTCCAGCCAATGCATTACAAGATATGGTTGGATTCATTTCATCTTTCTCTAGGGTTTGTTCCTGGTGTATATCCTCTTCTTTTGAAATTTCTTGTTCCTTTTCTTCCTCCTCTTCACAATCTATGTAAAATAATTTCTTCTCAGCACACTTATGACCTTTAGTGTATTTTTTATCACAATTGTAGTGAAGCCCTTTTGCTCTTTTTCCTTCCAATTGTTGTGATGTCAACCTTGTAGGTTGTGTAAGGCTAGGGGAAGCAAAACTTCCATCTTTATAGTTGTGAGAGGTAGGCTTCCGTGTTGCGATAATTTTGCTTTCCATTTTTGTTGCCAACCTAAATGCCTTCTCCAATGAATCACGTTCGCAAAGGTGAACGCCATGTTGGATTTTATCCTTTAAAGTCCCTATGAACACATCAATCCTATTCTCCTCTGGAATACCTTTTACCCTTATCTTAAATTTTTGGAATTCCTCAATATGCTCCATTATTGAACCCTTTTGTTTGAGATTTATCAATTGGCTAAAAAAAGTGTTGTTTTTTGTATTCTCATAATGTGATATTATTTATTCCATAAACAAGTGAAAATTTGTTTATGAAAGAAAAGCCATCAATACCATATAAAATCATTTGGTTCCAAATATAAAGTTGCAATATGTACCTTTTGTGTGTTTTACACATTATGGAGATCAAAATATTGCTCTATCTGTAGTATCCATGTTACAGGGTCCTTGCCATCAAACTTCCTCATATCACTCTTTGGAACATGATGGGTTTTCAATCCATTGTTAGAGTCTATGAAATCATGATTAACATTTATTTTTTTCTCATCATGAGTTTTCTCTATTACCTTTTCTCCATTAAGAAGCCTTTCTTGTAGCAACTTTTTCAAACATTCCTTCAAACCTTCCATGTCCTTCTTCAAATATTCAATGCTGTCTTTCATACCATCCATATTAGCTTCCACACCTTTATGTAAGCCATCCATCTTATCTTCCATGTATTTATTTAAACCATCCATCTTAGCTTATGTTACTTTTTGTGAGAGTGAAATTTGTTACACTTGGTCTTGCAATTTTGATATATCATGTTGCATTTCTTTCTCTTCTTCATGAGTCATATTAGAGCTTTCAGGTTGCTTACTAGATGTTTCCAATTTCTTTCTTTGGGGCATAAATTAATGATACTTATCCTTCACTATTCCCTTTGAATTCCATAAAATTATTTTTTCAAACCAAACTTATGCAAAAATTTAAAAAAAAAATACACACCTTTTTTAAGTTTGTAGGAGCTTGATATTGAATCTGATGTATCTCTGAAATTTCAAATATCCAATGTTTGAAATTGTGAAATGTGGTAGCCCTCTGAGGTCTATTTTCAATTCCACTAGTCTAATCGAAATTGGATTCTCCAATAAAGAGTTATGCCAAATCTCTCAAGATGACCTGATTATACACGTTTTCAGTAGAGCGAACTTGTACGGAGTACTACATGTCACTGTTTCAACCTTCAGACCTAAAAACGATGTAAAATAATATAGTACGTCCTCTTTCTGTAACTTCTTACTAAATTTGAACATGATACTCATAGGGAAAGTTATGAGGAGTTTCCCAAGGTCACCTATTGAGGATGTAATTCGAGAGCCTACCAAAACCATATATTCCTTGGATTATATCTCCAAAAATATAGTAATACAAGGTTTGAAATTCGGATCTGAGGATCATTGAGATTTCCGCTCAAATGGGTTTCTTGTTTAGCTTCTCAAAAATCACAGAAAAATAGTTATAGCGAAAATTCCATGATGATATGTTTTGGAGAAGTGAAACCCTAGAATCCAAAGCTCTAAGACCCAATGTTATGAAACCAAATCACAAAAAGATACAAAAGATAGATCAACACCTTAGAAATCAACCTCTTCGAGAGGGAAACCTCGTTTAAATTACACAAATGAACAATTCTTGGATGATACAAATGATAAAAAATCCTTTCTATACATAGGAGTCTAAGGGGTTACAATATAATCAAAGCCGAAATAAAAATAATAATATAAGGACACAACAATAACAATAGTGGGCTTCTATGGGGCACAATAATAACAATATGGGGATAATATGGGCACAATAATAACAATACGGGCCACAATGACAATAATAATGGGGGAATCACTAGTATTATAGGGACCTAACACATAACTCATAGGGAGTTTTATCACTATTAGGCCTGAGTTGAGTTCTATTTCATAGATATACTACTGCCTGGGCTACTTCTCCCCAAAAGTTGTGAGACACTCTTACTTCATCCAACATTGCTCTGGCCATTTCCTAGATTTTTTTATTCTTCCTCTCTACTACAATTTGTTGTGGAGTTCTAGTTACTAAGTACTTCCTTTTGATGTCATGCTCTTCACAAAATTCCTCAAATTCTCTTGAGGTGTACTCTCCTACTATGTCTGATCTTAAGCATTTTATCCTTATCTATTTCTCATTTTCTACTATATATTTAAACTTATTGAAATGCTTGAATGCTTCTTATTTTTCTTTTAAGAGAAAAATCCAAGTGGCCCTGCTGAAATCATCAATGAGCAGCCTGAAATACCTTTCTCCTTTTCAGGACTTTTCTCTAGTTGGGCCAAAAATGTCTCTGTGAATGTGCTCCAGAGTTCTTGATAAGGAAAACTCTTTTCACTTGAAATGAGTCCTAGTCTACTTGCCAAACGAACATGACTTGCAGATTGAGTTATCGGTCCTTGAAAGTGTTGGTAATCCTCTCACTTCTCTCATCTTACTAACCTTTATCAAACTATAATAACTCATATGCCCAAGACTCTTGTGCCATAACCATGCTTCATTCATTCTGCTTAAACAACAGTTAATCATGGGATCATGAAATACATATATATTATTGTGGGTTCTGATTTATTTTCCTACCAATGTTTCATTCTTCATGTTGTCAATCTCACATTCTTTAGATCAAAAGGTTACATCATAGCCATTATCACACATTTGGCTAACACTAAGCAGATTGTGCTTGAGACCTTCCACATACAACACATTTGTGCTTTTGTTTTTTGATCAAGACTGACAATGCCTTTACCCTTGATTTTAGTTGGAGCATTATTTCCAAAGGTGACATTTATTCCTCTGTTCTTTTCTTTTAGCGGCAAATTTTTTTTTTCCCTATTTATACATTTGGAACAACCAATATCCACATACCATGTGTATTCTTGATTATGAGCTGATAAGGAAATTACACACTGCATGCTCTTTTTAGTCTTTCATTTCCATCTCCCCATATCCTTTTTGGATAGCTGATTGTCTAATATTTTTGGACTTTGATAGGTATTCAAACCTACATCTACACTCACTTGTTTTGTGCCCAAAATTATTAAATTTGAAGCATTCTACTTTGCTTAAGAAGGGAGAGAAGACATTTTGATTTATGAGAGAAAAGTTTTGAGATTTAGAAATCCGATACATATTATATCTAGGATTTTAATCTCTTTCAACATAGACCCTTCTACAGTCAACAACTTTATGTCCAAAGATATGACACTTATAACAATGACCATAAAATAAAGATGCATGTCTGTTGTTGGAAGTATTATGAGATTGTACAGGAAAATACATTGGTTATCTGGATGATTGATTCATTCTCCATTGATGATCTCCTCTTTTCCCTATTGCGCTTATGTCTTCATTAATTTTGTTTCATGATGCTTCTTCCCATGGATCTATGGTTCTTCGAATCCTGCAGACCTAAATGTTATCTTCCCAATAGAATATGTTTGTGTCCTTGAGTATCCCAGACTAGTTTTGATTCTTGAGGGCATTTGACTACTCAGAATCTGATCTAGACTCCTTGTCCCTTCATCAAATTTCTCATTTAAACCCTTCTTGGTCTTTGTACTTTCAAGATATTTTCTCAGAGAGACAAACTCCGCTTCAAGACTCTAACAGTTCTCTTCCCATTCTTGGATCAAATCTTGAAGAACCTCCTTTTTTCATTTAGCCTCATCTATTTTATCTTTCGAAGACAGAATATCATCTTTGCTTATATGTGAAATTATTTCTCTTTTTAACTTGATAAGCTTCTATTTTAAATTCTTATTCTCCTCTTCTAGTTTCTCATGGGTTCTTTATTTTCCTTCCAGTAGAAGGACTAGAATATATTTGCTCTTGATATATTCCTTGAGCTTTTCTTTTTTATAGGAAAATCCTCATCGTGAGAGTTATACATACCTTCATCTACACATCATAATTATTCCTTCAGTTTCTTATTTGTTTTCCTTTCTTTCTTTAACTTGTCAAGGGCACTTCTGAGTTCCCCTTCAAGGTCCACTACTCCTTCTTCTTCCTCTTCAGAGTCCATAATACCTTTTTTCTTGGAGTCTGTTTTGAATGCCATAAGGAGATACTTATTTGAATAATCTTCGATGTGTTTTCACTATTTGACTCTAGTGTTGAGCTATCCTCTTTGGAGTAGAACCCATTTTTCTTATAGAGTTTTTTCTTCTGATGTGTTTGATACTTGTTTCCATGTTTCAGATCCTCTTTCTTTTCATGCTTTTCTTTATAAGGGAATTTGGACGAGAAGTTTCCAACTCTTCCATAGTCAAAACACTTAAATGGAAACTTCCCTTTATATTTTCACGAGCCACGCTTCCATTTTCTGGCTAGTTGAGCCAGATCCTAATTAGATTCACAACTAGAGTAGTCTTGATGATCTTTATGCTCCTTGGTCTTTCTAGATACTTTGAATGTTGCTTCTTTAGGTTCAAAATTTTATATTCCTACTCTGATCTCATAAGCTATGAGAGTAACATGTAGTTGGTCCATCTTGAGATCCTTTAGATTAGCCATTTCTTCAATTCCTGAGACTTTGGCATTAAATCTCATAGCTAGAGATCATAATATTTTTTGAATAATCATCGTTACTATTAGTTTTTCTTATCAATAGATGAGGTTCTTTACAATGAAGTTACATAATGCATGTAGAGGTCGATGTTGATGTTGATTGCCCTTGGAAATTATAATTTTGTTGGTGATTGTGATTAGACTTGGAAAGGGCATTGGCAAGTGTGTTGGCGATTGGCACTGAACAATGGAAATGGAGTTGGCTATGATGATTGTGTTACTGGATTGGTGTTGACTTTTGGACTGAGCTTAGGGGATGCTCAACTTTGAGATCGGGCTGATCACATGTATACTCGATTGGCATACTCAGATGCTCCACCCCACTTAGCATGGATTGACTTCCTTGACCTATTCACCAAGTCCTTTAATAATATTAGTTAGTTCATCAACTTTGTGGAATTATTCTGCTATGCTTTCATTTTTAGTCATTCTCAAGATCTCAAACCTCATCCTGAAAGTCTGAAGTTTTGCCTGCCTGACTTTGTCATTTGATTGATGACTCTGATTAATATTTACCCGCACTTCCTTAGAACGGTCAGAGTGCATAAATTTTAGAATTTATGATTGAATAAGGCCAAAGAGAATGACATTATTGGCTTTAGCATTGTTCTCATATAATTTTTTTCCAGCTGCATCAATGGGAGGAATATCAGGGACATTGTAGTCTACTAGTACTGAAGTCCAAACATCTACTCCCATGGACATAAGATGTGCTTTCATTCTTACTTTCCAAAAGGAATAGTTTATCCCATCAACGACTAGTATTCTTCTTCAGTAAGCCTCTTGACTCTCTTTCCTAGACATAATTCCTTATATATCTACCTTCCAGTGATTAGACTATTGCTGAAGGAACCTACCTTCAATACCAATTGTTGAAATAAGGAGTTACTAAGAGGGTGGGTGAATCATTAATTATGAAACTCTTTTTCTTTTTCTATTATGCTTACAATTCCTCCTTATATTCTCTTACTTGTGAGAGAATTCATTCACAAAAGTAGTGAATCAAAAAAATCAAATATACATGTTCATACAACAATCACATGAGCAACACACACACGCATTTGACACAGTGTTTTTCACATGGAAACAAAGAGGGAAAAACCACCAAATTTTTGTTCGTTTATGATCTAAATTAAGAAACTACTTAATTACATCTATTTGTTTGTGAGCAGCCACTCATAGGAGGAATCGACCCCCTTTGGGTACCAAGCACTAACTTTCCAAGAGGCACCAACCTCTTCAGAGTATAGGCACCAACCTGTTCTTATCACTGTTCTACTATATCATACAATTTTCAAACTGAAAACAAAGGCATACAAATTACAAGTAAAATACCAAAATGGTTGTTTACATATTCAAGTTCTGCACTCTGTCTTTTGTGCTCTCATGCATCATATATTTACATGATGCTCACAGAAACATCTCCTCAACACTATACCTCCACTGTCAAGGGCTCTCTATTGAATTCTCTTCAGCACTAACCTCACTATTCTCAACATGGCACTCCTATTGCACTTGTTGATGTATCACTCAGTATGATCATTAGTGCTTTGACCATTGTCTTTACACACACCTCCCTCTTCTCAACTCCCCGTCTTCTTAATTGAAAGTGACATTTTTGTTTCACTAAGGCACTCTTCGTAAGTTAATCTTTATTTTCCATACTTTAGCTACACAAATGTAGTTTGGCATGGCTTCCCTTGCCACTGTTATGTCTCCTAGTAGTTTCATGTCATAGTACGAAATCAGAGATAGACCTTGCAATTCTTTATCTTTTGAATGCATAGAGTTCCATTATGAGAAAATAATTCTCAGGTGACGTACACACTCCTCTGAGAGCAACATTCTCATTTATCTCTCCACGGAGATTGACAATTCCCCAAGATGACCACTCTTATTCTTGTTTAACAAAACCAGTCACGTGAACCAACTGATTTCTTCCATCATTCACCCAAATTTGTCTCTTCTAGAAATTTCATCCTCGACTCCTTGTTAGAAATTCTTCTACTAATTTACCCATTTCAATGATAAACTCCCCAAAGTCTACATTCAACTTTGCAGTTTTAGACCCATACATCCTTTAACTCATTGTACTGCTTCATCCTAAAAATGACATATCGTAACTTTACAAAATCATAACATTACGATATTGAATTCCTTAATATCCTTGGCTCCATTTGTGTTCATCTCCTTTGGCAACTAATTTCTCATAGGACCAATATATGTGACCAAGGCTTAGCATTGTATCAGAGCCCCTTAGTATCACAACTTTCACAATTGAAATGTTATGATATTTGTTAATCCTGATATCCTCATCTCCTTTGGCACTTAACTGCTTGAGAATTTTCCTTCTCATATGACCATACCTATGACCGATGGCTAGTGCATAGGTGCTAAGGCCATCAAAATCCTACCAAGGGCAAAAACTCCTTTGTTAACTACTATGCACCCTTTGTTCTTTGAACTCTAATGACCAAGTGCCAACCCAACATCAGATGCCCCTTTCATTGTAACGTTTCCAAACACCATTTGCATTGAAGTTACAAGGTACTCATCCTCTGATATGATGTCATTACTCCAAGTGGTGAATCCTTAGTGATAACATATGTTACCCACATTTGTCCCATTAGGCCCCTTAATAATGTTGAATCTACTTACCACATGTCCTGTATTATTGCCACATCATGATGATGTTAGTTGCCACTGCAACTTCTCAGAGCCAATCTCATGCTTCCATGTGTCCTACCATAGGAGAGAGAAGAGGGCCCATCAAGCCTTGTTTTTGCAACAGGATCCTTTGTTAATTCTCTTCGGCATTCATCAAGGATTTTTTCCACAATCACCACTATCGAATATTGTAACTTCTAAAGGTTCCTCTCTTAAGAATTTATGATATTCCGATATTTGATATGCCACCAGCTTCAATATCCTGATGTCTGATACTTCAATCTCCTAATATTGTGATACTACAATGCTCTGATATGTTGATCTCTGAGGTTCCGATATTGGTTCCCTATGGGCTACTACCTTCGATATTTCATCCTTTAGTAGGCTTCAAGTTCCTGGACTTCGATAGACCATATGATTCTATCCAAGAATCCATTTTTGGACTTCTGCGTGTTGTTGGAAAGATCTTCTACAACACTTTTCATTAGATAGGGTCCAATGTAGGCTTTGAGTCCATCTGCTACCTCTGAGATGGCTAAAAACTTTCTGCCAAACTTTTCTCCTTGACTCTTCTTCTTGTGCTTGGAAAGTTAAACTCCCAACCACCATAGTCATCATTTTATGGCTTCTCCAGTAAGACTGGTACTATGATGATTCTATACATAAAGATTACAGCTACCATGGAATTCCATCTAGTCCATCATTGTAGTCATCATTTTATGGATTTTCTAGTAAGCCTACTATTATGATGATTTTCTACAAAGCACTCTAGTAACCATGGTATTACTCCCAAACACCCAATCATCATGTTGACCCTTGTTGACATCAATGCCAACACTAACAAAACCGCCCATACACCACCAATTATCCAACAAATATTTCGCAAGATAGCCATGAATGAAATAACATTCAAAACTAATCATACTAATTCAAATGAATTATTTCATAAGATTTAGTGCAAATGAAATAACCTATATTGCAAACATAACAAGAATATTCCGACTATATTCACAACATATGCATGAAAATGTGCCGACTCTAAGCTGTTATTAAAGTGAAAATTCTAAACATGCATATGAAATTGACAAAAAACTAGCCCCAATAGTGGAGAATGAAGACAACACCTGCTCCTCCAAAGAAAGATACTCTCTCTATGTGAAATGAGAAGCCTAGGCTCTTGATAGTAACTCCCTAGCTTTCAATCTGAGTGAAAGACCGAGAAAAATCCCTTTACATGAGTTATGAGGGTATATTTATAACAAATGAGATTCTTAATCATCTCCCCTTTGTGACTCTTGGAATTCCCTCATGACTCTTTGAATTATTTCAACCTATGGTCTTTTGAATACCTTAGAAAATGAATTTTCTCATCCCGCCATCGACACATGGAATTTCATTTACAAATTAATGAAAATTTGAATATTACAATATTTCTAATATCCATTTAAGAAAAAATTGCGGTAAGGTCAACTAAATGAGCCTAATAAGACAAGAAATATGTCAAGCTTGAGTTTAGGGAAAATCTAGTTCAGGCACTTCAACTTGTATCTTTTCAGTCTCATAGTGATGCCAAGTGTTATACTATGTGATGACTTCCACAAACTTTACGATGGGATCACGCTAGAAGCAAAATCTTGCCTCCATTGCATCCAGGTACACGGTATTGGAGCTAATTTGTGTTTCCTTATTTAACAATAATATCATGATGTTTATCTTAGCAGGGCCACTAATGTGTTTTCAAATATCATGTTGGTTTTCCTCCAGGTCTCCCTTGGTAGAAATATGCTTGAGTTGGTTAGAAACATTCCTCAACTTCGTGTTTTATCTCGTTTCTTCCTTTAACTTCAGTGAGTGTGGCAACTGAAGGGATCTTGTGTGACTTCACTATGAAATCCACATTGTTTTACAACCATGAATAAGGGGCCTCAGTGTTGGCGATGAAGGAGTAGAGTTGTTTGTTTATTTGGATAAGAATATGAGCTTACACTTTCTCCAAATCAACATGTTTCCTTTTCTTCTTTACCAAGTCAAGAGCTGTGCCTCTATACTGCATTCCCCACTCATGCACAATAGCGATGGCTACGTGGAAAATGTTGAGAGATTTCGAATTATCTCTACATTTCTACTACATGTCATGCAAGAGGAGAACTTCTTGGTGTATACTGAGTAGCTCCTCATAGAGGTTCATCATGGTGTCTCCCAACTAAAACTTCACCAAGTATGGCTACCTTGAGTTCTTCTAAGTAATCCTACATAGGATCTACTTTCTAAACCTTTACCTGGAGCTACTTTCTAATTTTTTTACCATATTTATTTTCTTGACCATCAAATACTCTATGTTTGTCTTGGAGGCTCTTGCAAACAGCAAGCTAATTGTGGAAATAGATTCTAGATTTTTCCTGGCATACATCATGATCACCTTTTCTTTGATAAAAGTAGGATGTGTGAGGTTTTCTAGGAATTGCCTCTTTCTGTCCTATACAATCTTATTTTGTAGTTCATCAAAAGTTAAAATGTAGATATCGATCAACAGATCTTCATCAAGAGGAGAAATTTTGTCTACCTCAGCTAGAGCTTTCCATTTTGTAGGATGAGGGAGAGGCTATGTGGTGATATGTTGTGTGCATGGCACGATATTGGCATCCTGCTTTTGTTGCTTTGGTTTCACATCCATATATTGGACCAATATCGAACCTTTGATTTCCTAGGAAAGTTATTTTTCCCGCAGCTACTTGTTTTCTTCTTCAAGTAATCGCCTCTATTCTTCTTCCTAAGCTTACTTTAGTGTTGTTTTTTCCCCTTATTTCTTCTACCTTTCTTCTTGTCTATTATGTTCTTTCTCTTCCTTCTTTCTTAATTATTCCTCATACTTCTTCTTCTACCTCTTTCTTGTGGCTCCTATAGCTTCTTTCAAGATGATTGGGCATGCTTTCTATTTGTGGCTATGTTCTTCTATTGGGCTGTGTTATGTTATGGTATGTTCTATGCTTAGAGCAGTTTACTTGTTATTATTATTATTATTATCCAAAGATTAGAAATCACATGTACATTAAGTAAAGTGCAGATAGAACATTACGTGATCTACAGAAAACAAGCCAAGACAAGAGAGAAAAGATGTGCTGGCTAGCCAGGGACAAACCCCAATATGGGGAAACCCTTTGATCAAATCTTCTTTTATCTTCAATAATTCAGTAGAGAGAAATAGTACAAAAGTCTAATTTGCATTAGTAGCAGCAAACCCTAGATCAGCCCTAAAATAGGGCAGATGATATCTTGCAAATTGATCATTGGATTGCCTTGATTTCTTCACCAAAACGTACGGCCTTCTGAGGAGAGTCAGTTCAACCTACATCACAATTCTGAGAGAGAGTCTGACGGTCAACGCTGGTCAAACTTCCGATCTGCAATTGCAACCCTAAATTTTGCTTCCTTCCTTCCACATGTGTGATAGAAGAGTCCCTTTTTTCCCAGTAGGAGAAGAGCCTCTTTTCTGTGCAGGAGAGAGAGAGAGAGAGAGAGAGAGAGAGAGATGTGATGAGATGTGAGCATCCAAATGAGGAAATGAAATCCTGTATTTATATACAAATGTTGATGATAAATAGATGCATCTGTTGGGCTTCTGAGCCTACATGAGTTGCTGGTCAGCTTGATGATTATTCCATAATCAAAATAAATTCATATCTCCATAAATACTTATCGAAATCAGATGATCTTTAGATCGATCCTACACCTCTCGATGACAGGAATCTAGGAAAAAATTATCAGCCATGAATAAGGTGACCCACATGGAGTTTGGCCCTAGTTTCCAATTTTAACACTCCCTCTCAACTAGGGAAAACTTCATCAGTAATTCGTATGTTTGTCGCTACTATTCATCCATCAAATGCACTGCCCTGTACAACTTGACCCATGCTCTTCTCTGCTCTATTATGCCTTGCGTTGGTCTTCTCTGCTTTGCTCTATTTTGTGCTACTTGAATTATGAAGAAGAAGAAGAAGTGATCAAGGATGTATCATATCATCCTCCAGTGACTCAAAGTCAATCTCAGAGTGTCTACCACTGGTCATAAACCAGTCCTCAACTGACCTGAAGTCAGTGTCATAGTGGGTACAACTCTTACCACTTTTCCTAGACCAGTACCATTGATCCCAGATCAATGAAGGTCATCCTAGCATAGGGAGTATGGTAGATACAACGATGCATCCATCAGTACTACTATGGTCCCTATCCTCATTTCCCTACTCAGTCATCGGATGAGAGTTACTTCCCATGAGTCCCAGATTGCATGGGTAGGATGCCTCGACAGGAGAACTAATTATCCTATCCATAGGAGAGCGAATCATCTTGTCGAGTGGATGCCACGGAGAACTAATCATCTTGGCCCACAGGACAACAAATCATCCTGTTCCACAATGGCCATGGAGAACATATCATCCAGGCCTCACAAGAGAACTAACCATCCTGCTACACAATTGTCATGGATAACACATCATCTAGATCTCACAGGAGAACTAATCATCCTGCTACATAATCATCTTGGAGAACACATCATCCAGACCTCACAGGAGAACTAATCATCCTGTTACATAGTCGCCACAGGGTGTCACAAGGAAAGTTTTGATTCTTTTACCCTGTACATGTACACCACTATGGGATGGTGAGTCACTCTGTGGTCATATGTCGCTCCAAGAAGTACCCCGCGGCCCCCCGGAGCTCGAAGAGCTCCATACATCATACAGGACCCTCATAAGAGGGTTTCTAAATGACATCAAGTCATTTTCGAAAAGTCAAAAATTTTACCTTTCCTACGAGCTTTGTCAGAATGTCGATGACCTCTTCATATATACCGATATGTTAGAGCCTTATAGCTCCCCGTTGCACCATATCTCGAATATAGTGGTACTTGATATCAATATGCTTAGAGAGATCATGAAATACAGGATTCTCTGATAAACGAATCCCACTCTGGTTATCACACATGATCACGGTGGTATCCAATGTAAATCCAAGCAACTCACTAAAGAGCTTTCATAACTAGACTACCTCACAGGTGGCCATGCTAGCAGCAATATACTCTACCTCGGTGGTGCTCAAAGCCACCAACTTATGCTTCCTCCTCATCCATGATATCAAAGCAGATCCCAAGGAGAAACAACACCCAGAAGTGCTCTTACGATCGACCATACTGCCTGCCCAATCAGCATCAGTGTATCAAAGTAGTCTCACATCTCTGGTAGTGTATCTTAACCCATAAGTAATTGTGCCATGAAGATATCTCAACAGATTCTTAGCACCAATCTAATGTATGTGGTGAGGTTCAACCATATGTTGACTCAACGTGTTGACTACGAAGAATATATCTAGATGGGAGTTCACTAAGAACATTAATGCTCCGATGAGTTGACAATGCTTAGTGGCATTTTGTAAAACAGGTCCAGCAGTGCTATCGCTTAACTTCTTAAAGTCAAGCTCCATCGGGGTAGTAACATGCTTGTAGTCTGCCATACCAAATCTTTCCAATATTTTCACCACATATTTTACTTAAAGCCAACTCCTTCTTACATATGTGAATGAGAGGGTCTGCACCTGTTAGAAAGAGGTCATCCACATACAACACCAGTATGAGAGGTTTGTCATCTTCAACCTTAAAGTAAAGGATAGGAACAACTTCTCTCCTAGTGAATCCCAGCTTCATCAAGTAGCTATCCATCCTCTCATACCATGCTCGGGTTGCTTGTTTCAACCCATAGAGATCCTTCTTCAACCTGCATACATGAGATTTTCGATCATAAATCTCAAATCCTTCGGGTTGCTCCATGTATACCTCTTCTTTGATCGAACCATGCAAGAACGCGATCTTGACATCCATCTAATGTAGGTTCCATCCTTGTGAAGCCATAAGGATTATGACCTAGCGGATGGTGGTATATCTGGCAACAGGTGAAAATATCTCATCATAGTCTATACCTTCCTTCTAGGAGAAGCCATGAGTGACAAAACGAGCCTTATACTTTTCCGTACTTCCATCTGCTGCATGCTTTATCTTGTAAAGCCATTTAGAAGTGATAATTGTCTTGTCCTGGGGTCTGACAACTACTTCCCAGACATCATTCTGCATAATAGACTCATATTCTTTGGTCATAGCATCCTTCCATACTTGATTCTTGATGGATTCTGAGAATGATGAAGGCTCATTTTTTATGATCGTGCTCATGATGGCCAAGTATCCCTGATACCTGTTAGGTTTCTTACTTTCACGAAAGGTTCCTCGAGGTGCAATGTTTCCTTCAGCATCATCGAGTAGCCCCTAAGCGAAGAGGGCATATTCCTAGAACAGGAAAGATCAGCTGGATCAATAGGATGCATGGGTTCATACACATCGGGCATTGTTATATCATCTTTTTCTTTTGGTTCCCTAGTGTCAACTTCTTGAGATCTCCTTAAAATAGGAAGATTGTTCACCTTGATAAGAGCCATATCTTTGCCAAGGTGAAATCATGACTAATCACGACTTCCCTTTGACCAACTACATAGATTCTATAGCCCTTAGTATTTTCACCATAGCCCACAAAGATTTCTTTCTTTCCAAATACACCCAATTTATTCCTTTTCTCTTTCGGCACATGAAAATAGACAGGGCTTCCAAAAATTCTAAAATGAGATACGTCAGGTTTCTTACCAGTGAACATTTCTTTAGGAGTCTTGGAACCCAATGCCTAATGAGGGCATCAGTTTTGTACATATACGACAGTGCTTGCAGCTTCGGCCAATAGAAACTTCGGAATTTTTTGATCATGGAGGATGGCATGGACAACTTCCACAATTGTACGATTCTTCCTTTCCGCCACATTATTCTCCCTCTTAATGCCATCCTCTTTACAAAAGTCATGAAACTCGTTAGGTTCATATTTAGTCCCATTATTATTCCTTAGGATCTTGATCTTATTTTCGGTTTGATTCTTGATCAAGGATTTGAAGTGTCAAAACCAAGAGACCACTTTATCCTTCCCTTTCAAGAAGTATATCCAAGTCTTTCGAGAATAGTCATCTATAAAAGTAAGGTAATATGAATATCCTCCCAAGGAGTTCACAGGCATCATACTAGATACGTCTGAGTGAACCAACTGTAATATACCAGAGATCTTGCATTGGCTTGAGGGGAATGGTTTCCTTTTGAGCTTTCCTTTGGCACATCTTGGACATACACCTTCTTTCTCTACTTGGAATTTGGGCATCCCTGTCACCATTTGTCTTACATCAGGTAGAGCTTTATAATGAAGGTGGGCAAACCTTTGATGTGAAAGTTTGGACTAAAGAGATGTGTCACAAGACATGACACCTAGCCGACTTCCACCGACCTGATATAATGAATCAACTCGAAACTCAAGATTAAAGACATATTTAAGATTGTTTTTCCATACACGTACCTTCCCATCACTGAAGGTCACCTTGTAGCGTTTGTCTTCCATTGCCGAGATGGACACTAGGTTCTTTTTGAGGTTAGGTAGATATAATACATCCTATAAGTGGATCATATTATCTTGATTCAATTTAAGAGAGACAATGCCTACACCTTTCACAGGATATTTCATATTATCTCCAAGGACAATTTCCAGGTTAGTTTCTTTCTCTATTAGATTATGGAGAAATTCTTTGTAACTAGTGAGGTGCCATAAGGCACCACTATCAATAAGCCAATTTCTTAGCGAGTCTGGAGGAGCAGAGGTAGATAGAGTAGTTGGTAGATAATATTCATCCTGTTTATTGTCAACAATGTTAGATTCATACCTGGACTTTCTAGCCTTCTTGAATTGTTGTCCTCTTCCTTGATTTACAACACTCTTTTTACCTCTATTATTAGATTTTCCATTCCTTTCATTGCCATGAGAGGGATTTTGATTTTTGTCCTGGTGAGAGTTCCTTCTATCAAGGCATTCCCTTGCATAGTGACCTGCTTTATTACAAATGTAACATCGTCCTTTTCTTCCACCCTTAGGTCCATCCTTTCTTTTTGATTTACTCTTGGAATTATTTCTTTTCTTATCATGAGAAGAAAAGGTAGCAGGAGGACCTTTAGGCATGGGCATTTCTTACTCTTCTATCCTTGTGTCTTCTTGAATGCATCTTGCCATTAATTCCTTGAAACTAGGAATTACATTATTTTTTAGAAGAGTAGTCCTAAACACGTACCATTTGGATGGTAATCCTACAAGGGTTGAGAGTGCCAATTCCCTATTAGTAATAATTTCTCCAATAGATAGGAGATCGTTCTTACTCTCAGTGATTCTTAAGAAATATGCTTGCATGCTCTCATGTTTTCCCTTCTTAATTTTCTTCAGCTTATTTCTAAGAAATAAAACTTGATTTGCATCATTAACTTTAAATAAAATCACCAGTCTATCGTAGATTTCCTTGGAGGTGTTCAGATCGTAGATGTAGGCCACCAACCACTTGTCGATAGAGTCCTGGATGATATTATTTGTTTTGACTTCTCTAGATTTCCATTTGTTCCTGGCAGCAGTGCGTGCATTTGATGGAGGCTCAACAATATTTCCTCTCACATGGTCCTAAACTCCCTGATCTTCTAAAGTCAGACTGAGAGACATCATCCATCCGTGATAGTCAGACTTCTCACGGATCTTATCTTTGGCAAGGAAGAGTGTTGAGGACCCCATATTTCTCTTAGGATAGCCTTGCCAATCTTCTCTTCAGTGATTGCTCTTGCTCTTGCTCAGGCTTTGTCTTCACCTCAATTCTGATACCATGTTAATTTATGGTATGAACTATGGTTAGAGCAGTTTACTTCTTTTTATTATTATTATCCACAGATTAGCAACCACATGTACATTAAGTAAATTGTAGATAGAACATTAAATGATTGACAAAAAACAAGCCAAGACAAGAGACACAAGATGTGGTGGCTAGCCAGGGACAAACCCCAATATGGGGAAAACCTTTGATCAAATCTTCTTTATTATTCAACAATTCAGCAAAGAGAAATAGTACAAAAACATAATTTTCATTAGCAACGGCAAACCCTAGATCAACCCTAAACTAGGGCAGACGATATCTTGCAAACCGGCCATTGGACTGCCTTGATTCCTTCACCAAAATGTACGGCCTTCTGAGGAGAGTCAGTTCCATGTATAACACTATTCTTAGAGAGAGTCTGATGGTCAATGAAGGTCAAACTTTCGATCTATAGTTGCAGACCTAAATTATGCGTCCTTCCTTCCACACGTGTGAGAGAAGAGTCCCTTTCTACACAGTAGGAGAAGAGCCTCTTTTCTATGCAGGAGAGAGAGAGAGAGAGAGATGTGACGAGATGTGAGTGTCCAAATGAGGAAAATACCTTCTATATTTATATACAAATGTTGATGATGTATAGATGCGTCTGTTGGGCTTATGAGCCTACATGAGTTGTTGGCCTGGTTAATAATTATTCCATAATCAAAATAAATTCATATCTCCATAAATACTTATTGGAATCGGATGATCTTTAGATCAATCCTACACCTCTCAATGAGATGAATCTAGGAAAAATATTATCAGCCATGAATAAGGTGACCTACATGGAGTCTAGCCCTAGTTGCCAATTTTAATAGGTTGTTCACAATTTTCCCTTTCCCCTTTCCGTGCACTGGATTTCACTTCTTTGACGGTTCTACTTCTGAATTTTATTCTTGCTAGGAAGTGATCTTTGATGTACCTACAAGTTGACTGGTGCTCAGAGCTTAGATGCATTATAATATTTCCTCATCCTTTCCTCCTGAGGCTTAGAATGAGTCTCGCTAAGCCAAGTGAAATGTATCTTTGGACATTGTTTCTTGCAAACACTTATAGGATTATACAGAAGTTGAATTTACCTGACCCTTTGCCCTCAGTCTCTGTAACCTTCAAGTTCTTAATATTGTATGATCTAATTTGCAAAGGAAGAGTGGGCCAAGGTGATTTCTTCTTTCTCTCCAAAACTGCTGATAAATATGTGGAAATATGATAAGTTACTTCCTACATGAACAAATTGTCAGTAGCATACCTCAGTAGTAGATGTGAATATTTTTGACCACCAAACACTCTAAGGTAGGTGCCATCAGGTCAAACAAACCATTTATCTAGTTCTGATACTGATTCCATAACCTCACGAGACATGCAGGGTGGGTCTTCCTCAAAGATCATCTTGTACAATGGTTTGAGGAAGTGATCAGTCATATTCTCCATGACTCCCTTATAGCTACACTATGGAAAAAATTTGAAATAAATTTTTACAACATATTCCTTTGGTGACCAAGTCCAATAATGCTAGGAAAAGCATTATGAGAAAATATTTCATCTAGCAAGTATGCAGACATGTAGAATCTGGCCTGCTTACCCTTGGGAGGGTTCTTGTCATTAGTTACATGGATCTTTAGCTATTGAGCCAATAGGTATGATGAATTGAATGTTTTCCCATAATTTGCCACCTAATGCTGTAAGAATTCCCAGCTTTTAGGAAAGGTCTTAGTACTGTTTTGACCATAGATTTGGCAACATAGAATTATCAAGTATTATAATGAATTTTTAAGAGATTTAGTCTTGTATGTGTTTCTAGGTGTCTTGAAGAATTTGGATGGATCTTTCAACCGATCTTTGATGACATATTTAGTTATTAAGTAGCTGGTGACTACGTAGAAATGATAATCCATGTAAACTTATGTCAAAGACAAATTATACATAAGCTAAAAATCATGTGTCATGAATGAGGAAAGATTTTATTCACTAACAATGTTGAGGATCATTCTCTTTGAATCTATATGTTTCAGGATCCACCTGATAATTTCTACAGATGGGAAGACCTAGAACCTACATGCAACCTTATGAAGTTTGGACTTCGAAACATTGACATAAACTTGTTTGAATTCAAGAATTTCTTTATAACTAGTCACCGTGAATGCATATTTTATTGTGTGCCATCTTATATCTAAATCTTTCTCAATGAACAATTGAGTGTCTAAGAAAATTGGCATGGTGACCAAGTTGTTTTGATTGCTTGACCGGTGCTTCTCTCTATGGTGTCTTTGGAGGCTGATCTCTTTGGAGACACGATGACAACAACTGATGGAGAGAGATAACCTCTAATGTTGTAGTACATGTATGAGAAGATGGACTCATGGAAAACAAAAATTAGCTCAAGGAAATTAATCTATGCAAAAAGATCAAAGCAACACCTTAGAGATTGATGGGAAATAATTTGTGTAGTTTTCTAGACTGAGGCTAATAAATTGGGCTCATGAAATACGCAATACATAGTCTCAACAACAAGGTGATATCTAGACACTTGAGAATACATAATGTGCAGTCTCTACTAGGTAGACTAAAGGAAGATACCATGCATTACACAATCACAGTGGCTAGGGATGAGAGCTAAGGCTGGGCACTATGAAATGCGCACTTGGAAAAGCAGATGAATCTGCATTACATATTACTAGAGTTCAAGCATGAATCTTGAGCCCAAAGAATTGAAACTAAGAGCCAAAAGCAAACATGCAAAATAAAAAAATGAAATTGCACTAAGTGACCTAATAGTGACAACTATTAATGGGAAACAAAAAGAACTTAACGCGACACTCAGAAAGGGTAAACGATGCACTGAACCAATACTTGTACAAGATAATACTAAATAAAATATCAGGTACTGTGATGTGAAAAAGGAAAAATAATACCCATAAAATCAAAAGTGATAAAAGAGACAAAAATAGAGACAAAAAACGACACATGCAAAATTTACCCAGAAAAATCCTGCAAAATTATCTGAAAGTTCCTTGATATTGCTAGGAATGCTAGTCTCTGAGATAAAATGTGCAAACTAACTCTAGAGGGGTCTATTATATAGATTTAATTGGGTTTGGACTTCTGATGCACATGCCTAAAATCAAGGAGAAAGTGCCGCTTGTCTAAAAGTTATAACTAGCAACTTAGTGGTATTAACTCGACATTAATTGGGAAACTCCTATTTTCTAAGGATGAAAACTTAACCTTTTCCAAGAAAGTGCCACTTCACATTGTCATATAGGGTTGCGTAATCAAGGGATTGCGTAGTTTCTTGCCTCAGTTCATTGCACAATTTCGGCTGAGGAAGAGGAGGCTTAGTCCAATTTTGGAGACCATTGACTTCCTACCTTCCAAGATTGCACAACTATAATCCTTAAGGATTAGCAAAGTTTCCAAAGGCAATGGACTATGCAATTCCAAGAGGGAATGTAGACAATAAGTGCAAGATCAGGGCAGGAAAGTCTTATGTAAGAAAATGGTCAATTAAGATCAATATAAGTTATCACAACCTCTACATACAAAGATATGTCTTTCAAATAAGATAGAATACTTGATAATAGTGAAAGGTTGGTCCTTGTGGACATAAGGTAGGCTCCAAAAATCAAGGCATGGGAAATTTTTTGGAGGGGTTGTTGAAATGGCTACAATAGAAGGTAGGATGATTAAGAACAACAACAACACATTAGAAACTACAAGAGGTGAAGAGGACAGGGTTAATGTGAAATTTCATTTTTAGGAAAAAAAATCTAAAGAAGATCATGACAACAAGGTAAGTGGATAGTGAAAAAAAAGATTTTGGGAAGCAAGAGGAGAAAAAATTATAGTAGATGGACATGAAATTGTAAAATGTGAGACAATAAATGTGAAAGGTACAACCATCAAAAGCATAATCATGAACAAGATTCCATGTATTATTTTTACCTACGGAGTATGGTGTAGGAGCATCTCATGGGTATCATCAAAATGTAATTTCCTACCAAGAAATGTCTACAATTTCTGGATTATTTAAAAATTCTATATTTTATAGATCTTTAGAAAATACTAGACTATATAAAACGTCTAGAAATAATATGTAAAAAATTGAAAAAATAAGAAAAGGAAAATTATATTTTATCTAGGAAAAAATTTATGAGGATTTCTCCAAAGGTATAACAAAGGCATCATCCAGTGATAACTCTAGATATTTCCTTCTCAAGTATAAATAAGATTGTAATAATTTTCCAAAAACTTGGAATGCAAGGATTCTGGGAAATAAGATATGGTTTCAAGGTTTTATTTATGATTCAGGTTCTTTATGTTATTATTTTGGTGTAAATTCTATTGTGGCACTCATGTAAAGCTTCCATTGTGGCACTCTTCCATCGCAAATCTTGGTTCCCATAACTATAGCTAAAGTTGAAGGCTCTCTTGGCCCCAAACCACCCTTTAGTTTTGGTTTTCAAATCTTATCTCAGACTACAAATTCCCATTTTTTTCCCATTTTCTTTCCTCCACATGGCCCATAAGAAAGACCGTTGTAGTATCTTGAATAATTCAGGTATGGAGAAGGGATCCACAAGAGCACAACATATATAGATAGGAAAATACTGTAGAATTGAGTTGATTAGGACTATTCTTCCTACCAATTCTACTGACTAGAAGTTCTAGCTAGTTAAGTTGTTAAATTTTCAGATGAGATACTCCAATAAATTGATTTTGAGGGAACTATCCACAAATGGTTATAGTTGGTACTTTTCTATCAATTTATTGATTTGGAAACAAAGATTCTTTGTAAAATGTTTTCGCATAACCAAATATTTATGAAATGAAAAAAATATGAGATCTAGCTCTATAAATTTCCATATCTAAGGCAAGAGAAAGTTCTCTAGAATTTGAGAAAATCCTTTGGCTTCTTTAATAGTTGGAATTTGCATACCCAAGATATTATTCGCAAATTTTTGGTGTGATAGAGGGAGATCATCATCAAATAGAGGTAGTCCTTTGACTGTCTTCTCCTCAATTACCACTTTGAATGTTCATCTGAGACCCTCCATTACTATAATAAAGTGAAAATGTGACATTATATTTTCTTTCCAAACCACAAGAGGAAGAAAAAGGTTTAGTAGGAAATCCATTTGGAAAAATATAGAAGAAGTTTGAAGATATAAGGCTCTTGATCCAATAGATCCAAATGAGTTTTAAGACAAAGGCATGGAGATTGTTCAAGATATAGGTCCAACTAAGTTTATCAAACTCCTTAGAGAGATCAAATTTATAAGCATGATAGGTTTATTAGAAGATTTCAAAGAGAATGGGTCCATTTGAAATAATTATACCATCCATAATATTATTCCCCTCCACATAACTCGTTTTTCCTACTAAAACAAGATACAGTGGGATGGGTTTGAGGCGATTGGCTACTCTTTTGACAATCACATTCTAAATTACAATACAGATAGAAATCGGGAAAAAGCCACTAGACTCCTTGAATTTATCCTTTTTTGGGAATTAAAGTCAATAAGGTCAAATTAAGAGCTTTCAATATGGTTTCTTATGTCATTGAATCCTCCATTTCTTGTCAGATCTCGTGTCTGATTATGGACCAACAAGCCTAAAAAAGGTTAGTAGTGAATTCACTTATGCCGGGTGGCTTATTTGAGTGCATATATTTTACTACGTCTTCCACTTACTCAATAGATATTTCTCTTAAGAGAGCCTCATTCAGTTCTTTAGTAACCAAATGTAGAACGTGTTGAACTATTTTTTGTATATCCTCAAAGTAATTTAGTTTGAGGTGGGATAATATATCTTTATAATATTTAACAAGAAAATTAGCCATGTCATCCTAATCCTGAACCTTGACAGCTCCCTATTTTGTAAACAATACATACGAATGTGGTGCCACTATTGAGGCATTGAATTATGGAAGAAAACAATGTTTCACTATTTTTCCTTTAGCCACCTAATTTCTAGATTTTTGTTGCCAAAGTATTTATTTTTATTTCCCTCTTTCTTCATGCAGAGTGAAAGTACACACTTCCTCCTTTATCATGTCCTCTAATATTCCTTTTTTAATGGTTTCCTCCATGTGTGGGGCAATAATTTTTCATGTTTGTTGTGTCGAGCTTAGGAAGGGAGTCACAAGCAGGGTGGAAGCCCCCTTGTTGGGAGGTTTGAGTGGGGTGACAGCCTCCCTCTATGAGGTCTAGGGTAGTGCCCTGGGGAAAAAAAAATTTGGACCCTATATTAGGTGGGCGAACCTACCTATTGTTTTGTGCATGGTTTTCGCACATGGTTTTGGGCATGATGGTTTTCTGTCCATGGTATTTTGTAGGTATGGTCAAGGGAACTACGGTTTATGGATTAGGGTTTATGGATGCTCCGGTATGTATATATATGTATTGTAACATTGAAAGGAATATAGTGAAGAAAATTAAATCTGGCAGTCCCACTTTTGGGATCCAGGGGAAAATCCCTGTGTATATCTATTTTATGTTTTATGCTCTTGTTATTGTTTATTTTCTATTTTTAGAATTCGTATGCAGGTAATTTCTGTATAGGGTTAAAACCTACAGTCTTAACTTTTGGTTTCCATGTTTTGTTTGTCTTGAGTGATGTTCCTAAAATTTTATGAATCTGGGTTTTGAGGTAACATTTAATGTCCTTCAACTTCATTTTGGAAGGAAAAACATGACCACTACTTCCAAGTTGGCTAGTTTGTCCCACCAATTCTTTATGATGGAATCAAAGTCAAGGTGTTGGAGCAAAAAATTCTCTAGGTGAGAAAGGCTATTTCTGGGGTAGGACTT
The DNA here is from genome assembly GCA_000404065.3 of Pinus taeda. Classification (NCBI taxonomy): domain Eukaryota; kingdom Viridiplantae; phylum Streptophyta; class Pinopsida; order Pinales; family Pinaceae; genus Pinus; species Pinus taeda. The sequence continues at coordinate 145,522 of APFE031667955.1, forward strand.
GATTTTCACATCTAATTTTATTGACCACTAATCTATGCCATGCTTATGGAGGGTAGAAGCCTCATGAGAATATCCCTAGAAACGATATTTTTAGATATGGGATAGCTATCTAGATTTAAAGCTATCTTTTGGGAGTCATTTCTATTTTTTTTCCAAGTTTAACTGCCATTGATGGTGTTGAGGTTGACCAAATGAGAAGCCATAAAATCTTGGAAGAGGTTGGATTCCACTTTTAACTTTCTAATAACAACGTATTTTTCTTCTAAATATTTTATCAAATTGAAATCCCCCTTAGAACCCAATATGCCAAGGAGATGGGAAGACTAAGTTACTTGATAGAGTTAAGAAAAAATCTTATCTCTAGGTAGTGAAAGATCATAGACATTTGAAAGCAAAAAAAAAAAAATTCTAATGATCCTATGACCTAAAATTGCATAATGAAAATTTTGGAAGAAGAAAAAATATTAATGATTAATACTTGTGTTAAGGATAAGGAATTACTAAGAGGGGCAGTTAATAAATAATTGTGAGTTTATTAAAATTTATGCTCAAATTTTTATATTTCCTTTGACTTCTTCTAGTTATTTGTAAGGGCATTCATACTAAAATATAAATGTGCAGTAAATAAAACTATTCACATGAGCACATATTTCATCAATTTAGCAACACAGACATATTGAGAAAGTATTTTATGTGAAAACTCAAAGGGAGAAAAGCCACCAATCTGTTAGTTATTATGACATAAATCAATCACCAACTTAATTACATTAGAATGTTTTTGATCACCCACTCGCACGAGGCCTCAACCCCATTCAGATAGCAAGCCACAACTTACCAAGAGGCACCAACCTCTTATCAATGTAGGTGACTACCTATTCTAACCATTGTTCTACTTTTCACACAATTTTAAAATTGAAAATAGAGGATAATGCATATACTCAAAAATATAAACTTGATCTACTACAATACTAACTCCTTCCCTTCATATCTACAACTCCATTACTTGACAAACTTTAGTCTTGGCCATCCACTCTAATGTAAACATAATTAAATTCAGTGTTGGACTCTCTGCTCCTATCACCCTTAGAATCAACACAACTATCATGTCCCCCCTTGCTCAAAGTCTGATATGAGTTTATGTTTCTCTTCTACTCAAAGTTTTATTCTCTCTTTGTTGTCCTACTACAATCTCTGCTGCCTTTGTTGCTCAATTCCTAATAACGTGCTTATGCATGGCTCTACCTACTATTGTTCCATCAAAGACTGCAAGGTTGTTACAACTATATTAAGAGGGATGTGTACCTATGAATTCTACCTACTTGAGAATTTAATTACAATCTATCATGCAGACTCAACAAGTACCTCCATTGAATTCATCTTACACAGATAACTTGGATCCCTGTTCCTATTAAATTCCCATATAAAATAAAATTTACTTTAGGTGTGTCTCTTCTTCCTGCTTTAGTTGTAGAACGCAATTAGAGCTCATAAACTCATTTTTTTGTTGTCCCAAAGCCATGTTACACATTAAATTTCTTATGGATTGCAAGTGAGACTGAGAGAGGATTGTTTCAATGGTCACCATTAATACAATGGCACCAACCTCTATGTGCACAATTACTTCAATTGTCGACCCATTTTTCCTGTGTATACTATGTCCTCAAGCTACCAATGCATCTATGACTATGACACACTACCAAGTATGGAGCATAGGCCAAGGATTTGTCATCTCATTCATGCCACAACATATATCGTTGTTGATATGGATCCTAGATTCCCTCGTGCCCATAAGTTTTCTCTAAATGTAATTTGATAAGACTTACAGCCTTCAAGGCACTGGCCACCAGAGTGCACCACTACTAATGTTGACTGGTTTCCATAAGCCCTTCAAATGCTTGCCCACAGTTCTCTGCTTGTTTCATAGCTCGAAGGCCCTTGGTCACCTGAATTCATGAAATATTCACAAAACCAAGTCCTATGCACATCTATTGATATTTGAAAGAATGTCAAATGTCGACAAGAACTTCCATCACCCATTACTGTTATTTTCCTCAAAATCTTGACACTTTATCATCCTTTTTTTATTCCCTATGGGATTTTGGGCTTTGAGGCTTTCGGAGTTCTAGGATTCCCAAGTACTGCTCCCACTACCTCAGATTTATGCCATCCCATAATCCATTTTTAAATAAACCTTTGGGGTTCCGGTCTTCTATGATTCTAGGCTTCCCACTACGCCAACTCAATGTATTCCTGTAATGTTTTCAATAAGCCACCAAACATCGAGGCTTTAGGCTTCTGGGGTTTCAAGCTCCCTGCTACCCTGACTCAGTGTAATCCCATAACATTTTAAATAAGCTTCCAATATTTTAGGCTTCCATGCACTACTATTAAGGGCTTCAAGGTCCTTACTTTGACTGATCATAGGTTTTGAACCAAAGGGCCATTTGCAGACTTCCACATGCCATTTGAAAGATCTTTCTAGGAACCTTAAAAATATGCCACTTTAAAGAGAAACTTAGGTGATCTCTTAGACATAATATCTTCCAAGTACCTCGAACTCTCCAGCCATCATACTCATCTTTTTATGGCTTCTCTACAGCACACTGCACCAACCATGGGACTTACCTTGAGCATCATGCTTATCAATGCTAACATCTTATAGCTCTAACCTCAATGCTAGTCTTCTTGACATCAATTCCAACACACCAAGTGCCACCAACCATTTAGCTAATACCAAATGTCCAATAATCTCACCCTTTAGCATTAATGACAAAAAATCAAGTTGCCCCTGCAACTAGGCATGATTTTGATCCAGGTGGATATTGGTGGCCACCTGCCAAGTCCATCTGGACCCCCATCATTGTCTCTTTCAGCATTTTCAGTTTCCTTAATTGTAGCACAACTTACTATTTTTAGCAGTTTTTCAGGTCCTGAACATCCGGAGCCGTTTTGAGGCCCTAAACGACGTTTTTTGGGGAATCCAGGGGCAACATGGGTCCATGGAATGAATCAATGTTGCCTGTTCCAACAATGGTAGTTCTCGGATAGATCTTTCTAACGAGCTATCATACGCGTCAAACGGAGATCGTATGCCAAAGTTACGACCCCGGGCAATTGATGTACCAATTTACCCAAAACGAGGCCCACAATTCGACGTTTCATCTTCTAAGGGTCGGTTTTGTAATGTGAAGGGTTTTCCATTGTTTCTCAATAATAAATAGGCCTTCGAGCCTCATTGTAACACAAGTTCGGAACAGTTCAGAGACATGTAGCCGCACATCTCTTCTCAGAGATAAGCTACCATCGTCCTAGCTGGTTTATTTCAATTCTGGTTGTAAGCATATTTCGGTATTTTCCATTGATGAAATAAAGTGTTATTTCCGCTGCATCTCTTTATTTATGGTTATCACATCTCTGTATTTATGGTTATCTCTGTAATCTATTGTGTTCCTATTTAAATCCGGATCAGGGTAGGTGGGAATGTATCACACGTGCTCTGCACACTATTTTCCAAAACTGGTCAAGCAAGGACTGAAAACCCAAAGATCTATCTATTTTGACCTCATGGTCCTAAGGAGGGAGAGATGAGATCAAGGACTACTTGTTGGCCTTTTTGTAGATATTTTATGTTACCAAACTGTCAAATCAACTTGAAGCATGAAAGAATCTCTTAATAATCAAAATCAACCTAAGTAACAAAGCAAGATTTTAACCTAAATAACAGAAACTATTCTATGAATGCAAGAAAAACACATAAAAGTACACAAAGGAGGTACTGGAACTTGGGTTGGGCCCAACCCCAAGAGCTACAGCCTCCTAAGAAAGCTCAGAGCTAGTGCAAAGCGAGATTCATATTCATTAATCCAAAATAATAGTCATGTCACAGAACTGTTTACAACAAAAGCTCAAAAATGAGTTGAAATGCAGAGCTGCACTAAAGTGCAAAAACAAACTCTTCAATAGCTAAACTACCAAGGCTTGAAGCATTCCTACTTATGCAACATGAGGACTCCCAATAGTTCTCCTTAACTTTAGGAGCTTGGCTGCCCAAAACTGTAGCTAATCAACCACTTCACTAAACCTACTCGGTTACCCCTTGAAATCATCTTTGTTGTGTTGTTGAACTCCAAACTGATGGTCGAGAACTTGAGGAAGGGGTCATTTAGTGCAAGAAACACCCCTCCTACAAATTCTCAGCCTTGTTCCTTCATATTTTTCTGCCAACTTGCTCATAAATACCTAACCTTGGTCCAAAAGATGTCCAAAAATCTGCAATAAGCATGTATTAGACTTTGTGGTCAAGTGACTATTCTCATTCATTCAATCAACATAAATACATTCAGAAGCATACATAAACTATGAAGATTCATGGATTAATAAAAAATAATAAGTAAAATGAGCCCATAAAGTTACCCATTTTTGGGGCTTATCATCAGTGCCCTACTGAATGTGTTGCTCATCCTCTGAGCAACTAATCTAGTTCATCATCTTTGATTTCTTTGACTACCTGTCTGACATCACAGGCTTCTGAGGTGATGTCCTCTTCTCGATCATGAAACCTTAACTTTCTCTCTACCTCCTCCCATTGCCTCTATTCTTCTTCTTCTTTAACCCCTTCCAGTAGTCCTGAAAGTAATGGAGGACTGAACTTTAGGCCAATCCAGTTAGCCTTTAGATTTTGCATTGATTGTTTATAAAATGGCACTCTTGCCAAAGCCTCCGTCACTCTGGTCGGGGAGTGGTATTCTCTTATTTTCAGACTATGGGACAATGTTTTCCATCTCCTTGTGTAAGCATGAATGCAATTATCACCAAACAATCTTTCCATGTCTTCAAAGTGAGCAATGGCCTAAGCTTAACTTTCAACATAGTCTGGGAGAACTTGAGGGTTGTTGGCAAGGTGCTAATGCACATATACTAGAGTTAAGGGATCTTCTGGTTCTGCCCTGATCATGAGTAGCTCACTTAGCTCCCTGTCCATAACCTTCCGATTTTCTACTGCCCTCTTTTCCTCATGGCTTAACCAAGAAGCCATATCCATGAGTTTTACATCTCCCAATGTAGCGTTAGGGTCCCATACATTCATGTTTGGAAGTGCCAAGTTGTGTAAATAGAATTCTGCTAACTTGGCCTTATCTTCAACTGAGCTATTGTCACACAAATACATAAACTGATTGTAATTCTGGAATTGAATGATGCCCCTTTGGGCCAATGTGTTAATTTGAAATTGCAACCATTTATCTTTAAGATATAATGCATAGGACTTAGTAGGTTGCCTACATTGTAAGGCTTCTACTGCCTAGCTGGCCATGCAGGCCATTTTGGCTTCTTTTTCTTGCAACTGTTGTTTTAAACCCTATATTTCTTCTGCTACTTGAGACTCCTTTTCCTGCAGTAGTTTTTTCAACATCTCAAAATCATCTTGTAGCTTTTCCTCTCTCTATTGCTTCTCAGTTATTTTCTTATCCACTGGAGGTCCTTCTTGCTACTGTTGCCCTCCCAAAATGGATGGCCTATCTTCCTTATGACCTTCCTATAGCTACATCTTCTTTTTCAGCAGCTCATTCTCCTCCTGTAATTTGGCTCTTTCACTACTTTCTATGTGCCTCACAATGTCCAACTCTCTTTTTGATTCTTTTAGCTATTCTTCCAGGTGGCCTATGTCTCCAACTCCCTTGGATTTGGAAATTCTCATCCAAGTGTGAGTCCTAACCCATTCCTATTCCAATGCAAAGAAAAGTGGTACAACAAACTTTTCTTTCTGCAGAGCCATTCTCTTCCTTTCCTGTAGAACCCTTCCTCTAGAAATCTCCCAACTCTTGTAGAATGAAACTGTGCTTCCGGTATAGCCTAGTAAGTGAGATATTTTCGAAAATAGGTAGGAAACTGGTGGAGGATGACTGGTTAACTACTCTGGAAGCGGTGGATGTGTACTCCAGTCGAGAACATCCTGAGTGTAGAATGAACGAAGGGTGGTGCGTGTTTCAACTGAGTTGTCTTCTAACTGCGGGCGTGATTCGTGGTGAGGGGATGAGGAGGATTGACCAGACCATTGATCCTACATCACAGCCATAATGTTTCTACATGCTTTTTGACTGCCATCACCTCCATTTCTCCCGTTATCCATCACCACCACTACCACTCCCGAATATTTCTTCCTGAATGGACACTCCACACGTGCTAGCTACGCATCTAATTAGCAGTTTTGAATTTAACGGGGCTCGTTTGGATTTCACGAGGATGCGTAGCTGGCTGAGGGTGGCTAGTTGACTAGCCAATGACTCCACTTAATCTAAACCATTCCCATAGTCATGCAGCCTTGAAATATGATTTATGCAATTGAAGAATGAGTTTAGGCACTGACCTGCGTAGTCGCTGCTATGTTATGCAGATTTCAGATTTTGGAACCCATTTCTTCATTTTTTATTGCTTCTTGCACACTATATGATTAGCCTCGGGCTGTTGCTAATGTTCACACATTAAAGTAGAGCTCCATGTATGTTTCATATGCCATACTTTGTTGTCCTTGTCTCTAGAGTATGTCTTTCAGAGGGATCAGCTACTATAGGAATCCTGTAGGATTTCCTGTAGCTACTTCTCCTCCTAAAATGCAAGCTAGAATGAGCAGGGCTACACTGCTAATGAGGGTCTCGACTGATAAGGAGTCTAGATGGAGAGTATTAGGTATGGTGAGTGAAAAAATGTTGCTTTGATTCGTCATTAAAATTGTTTTCTAGCAGCATGAAGGAAACATGATTTCTGTGTGTTACTGTGCAGGGACATAAAAATGAGTGCAATGGAGGTGTACAGAGATGGAAAACTGGTGACATATGGCAATGGATGGAAGTAGAGAGGTTTACAAGCCTCATAGATAGATTCCCAACCTTTGGGTCCTCTTTTGAGATCGATTTCAGCTTTTCTATAGGTTCTATATGATCTTCCTGTAGAAGATACAAAATTTCCTGTAGAAGGTGAAATATTAGCCTGAATGAGACCAAATATTAGGAAAGGGTAATGGTCATGGAGGAATGGATTGTGAGGGATGCTTGCAGCCTAGTGCTGACCTCTCCCTTTGTTTTATGCGATCCTCCTAAACCTTGTACTGACCTTCCTGCAACCTGCAATTTATTCAACAGAAATTAGGTTTATTTTTTTCTTTTTTCTTTTTTCTTTTTTAGTCT